>VKOC01000005.1:5803036-5828909 GCA_009364415.1 Spea multiplicata
ACAAGCAAGGCAGGTACTGTAACCAGCAAGGCAGGTACTGGAACAAGCAAGGCAGGTACTGGAACAAGCAAGGCAGGTACTGGAACAAGCAAGGTCCAAACAGGTTGTCCACTGACGTTAATGTCAAGGCCCAGACTGCAGGGCTGGGCAGGTTTATATAGGATGACTTCCTCTGGTAATCCACTGCAGCTGGACCTGATAATGAGACTGATTGGTATGGGCGGCCACTAGTGGCTGGAAACAGGAATGAACAACATAAAATAGAAATGAGTCCAGCCAGCGCATGGGGAAACGTGACAACTTGGCAGTTTTGCAGCAGTTGTGGCTAACATTTGTCACTCAAGGTTCTGTTAATACATTTCTCATAATGTTCAGCCAATCAAGTGGATTGCTGAGAATCATGGGATGTGCATTGCACAGTAGCTACAGTACCAATCCAAAATGATATAAAAGCTAATTGCTGAGACTCATGGGATGTGCATTGCACAGTAGCTACAGTGCCAATCCAAAATGATATAAAAGCTAACTTTTGGCTCTCCAGTTGTTGAGTACTCAATTAGCCGTGATGCTTGACATACCAGACTGGCTGAGAGTCATGCAGTATCAACAGCTAGAATATTAACTAACTCTAGCTGCAATACATGTTTGAAGTAAACTACCTTGTGTCTGTAGCCTGCAAACTGTTTCTCTGCACAGGCAGCTGCCAGAGTAAAGGGGAGGAGATTAGTTAGACGGAGAGGGAGAGACCAAACAACTCAGATAGTGTAAAGAATTAAATACTTTTTTGCTGCACTACCCTGACTACCAGTTGCTTTTATGCCTTTTATATCTAGTTAACATACAGCCTACTGTTTCCCCCTTCCTACTGCTTCTCCAGTGGGCCTCTTTGAATTTCAGTGGGGGGGCAAGTGCCCTCTCTTGCCCCCCCTAGGGATACCCATGCATGGGAGGGACACAGGATAATCCAACAACTCCCCCTAACCTTCCATTCTATGCACAGTCTGATGAAGGGGCCATGAAATGCCTGTAACCCCTGATCATTGGGATGGGAGTTACATCGATATTAACCCTTTGGAGAGTCATGGATGTCATTATGTGTCTCTTCTTCTTCCTCCATCCCTGGGAGGGGGTTTCATTGAACATCTATTCACGTTGCCAGGAAGAGGACAGAGAAAATCTCTGTCCACGCGCTTCTCACTCAAACGGTTCAACCTTTTTGCAATTCAGTTAACTTTTCGTGACCATCCAGTGTTGTTAAAAAAGATGAAAAAAATAATCATCCAATCTGCACCTAATGGCAGCCATTTCTAAAATCAAAGCAATAGACTTTCATGCCAAGTAAATGTAGGATGCAGTGCCGCTGGTACACAGGGATAGAGAGACATAACCTGTTCAACCAGGGGCTTTTTTAGAATCAGCTGCCATCAGCTGTGGAATGGTTTGTTTTGTGTTTCTTTTTATTAGTATCTCATTATTAGTTGGGGCATTCCAGGTTGTTTATCATTTTACGATCCATTAGGTGACACAGATACATTCAAATACCCTTTGATTATGAATTTTAAAATGACGTCATGGTTTTATAGATAGCATACTAGATCTTACATTAGTATTTATACAAACAAAGGGATGGCATATGTGAGTGGTGTCTTTACTCAGTAGCTTAGTAAGAATTCTGCAATTAATGGAAAGTATCTGTTGCAGACTAAACTACAATAAAGTAACTATATGAGACCAGTTAAAACAAAATTCCTTAAATTTGACCTTTTGATAAGCTGTAGCATATCAGTGAGTGCCCAGTTCTTTAAAGTCCTCATCAGCCTTTTAGTAGAATAAAAGCCATCTGCTCATGCAGACCTCCAATTATTTTCCTAGAAAACAGATAATAAAGCCGGTTAACAACATAAAATAATGGGCACCTACTGTCTCAGTCAAAACTATAATCCATATGTTTCCATGCATGCTACAGTAAGCGTTCCTCTCTAGAACAGTCACTCTTTAGACCCAAATTTCTTTGTCTTTATTATTATTCGCCTGACATCCCTAGGAGCTCAGAGTGTTTAGCGGGTATAATTATATCACAGTGCTTTACAGCTATAAAAAGTCACTAGAATTCTATGGAAGCAGCAGAATTGTTTTTCTGAAAAATCATAAATTAAATTATGCTCCCCAAAGCATGCCTGACTATTCTTCTAAAAACAAAGATACCCGTTTGAAATTCACTGTTCTAGAAAAGGTCAAATCCGTTTGTTGGTTCCTGGTGCAATCTGTTTTGTACCCTAAAAATAACACTATTTAACTGGGTTTTTAAATATTATAGCATTAACAAACATCAAATCTGCAATTTTGTTTGCCTGCATGTCATTTCTATAGTAATAAACAAATATGCAAATATTTTAAAGAGGGATAAAGCGGTTGGATCTTCTCAAATCCTTATCATCTGTGAGATTCTTATCTAAATAGATTCTCACGTTATCTGCACATATCACTTTTCCTAAAGTAATTGCTTGTGACTCTGTCAGGCTGAAAACCGCTCCACCTACAAGTTTCTTACTTTTTTTGTAGCAATATCTTATTATAAATTAACATAAAACTGATGTGAAATAATAAAAGATTGCATTTAAATACAATAAAGGTATGAATATTGGATACGGATGGGTACAAAATATCAATTTCTCTAATGGAGTAACCAAATTAGCATTCTCAATGTCTACATGAAAATAGTCATTTTTCCTGTAGAAGTGTACCATTTAATTATTAACATTAGTAGGAAGTCTAGCAGTAATGATGTTCTTCATTTAAACGTCTTTTCTGTGTAAAAAGAAGAAAAACCTAGAATCAGGCGCTAGATCGACATTTTTCCCATTTAGTCTATGAAATGTTCTACCTGATGTAAAGCCTAAAGCTTTGGTGAGTCCTTGGTGCTGCCTTATGTTCAGGAGAACCCTGTCTGATGCATGCTTACATGTCCCAACTGTATTGACCTCTATCATTCTTGTATGGTATTCCATGTATCCTCCTCCCTCTCATTTAAGTTCATTGACACCCTAAGTAATTGCTCCTTATCTTAATATTAACAAGTGGTCATAGTATGTGTACACTCTCTAGCCAACAGCTTTCTTTTGCACAAAATTAGGTAGAGAGGGCCTTACGTATTAATATATAATATATATTTTATTTTTGCACAGGTCAAATGGCCGGTGACCACACAAGACTGGAATTCCACAACATTGAGACTGGAATAATAACAGAACGTCGTTACTTATCTGTTGTCCCTTCCAACTTCATTGGTCATCTACAAAGCCTAACATTTAACGGCATGCCGTATATCGACTTGTGTAAAAACGGTGACATAGATTACTGTGAAGTGAACGCTCGGTTTGGGTTCAGGAACATCATCGCAGATCCGGTCACATTTAAGACGAAAGCAAGCTATGTTGCTCTGCCTACTCTGCAAGCCTACACGTCGATGCACCTTTTCTTTCAGTTCAAGACTACATCTCCAGATGGGCTGATTCTGTACAACAGCGGAGATGGCAATGACTTTATTGTAGTTGAGTTAGTCAAAGGGTAAGTATAAACAGTTCCATACAATGCAGTGTCAACAATGTCTATAATTTCTTATGTGTACATCCAAGGATGATGACCTTTTAAATTATATTTACAAATTGCTAGTAAATATTAGTAAGTTTTACATTTTTACGGAGATAGAAAGCCCTACCATGCTCATAAACTAGACAATAATTGTGAACTACAAGTTTAACTTATTTTATTGTGTTGCTGTAATATTTATTAATTGAATTCCTCCAGTGCATAACATAAAATTACACCCCCCTAAAATTTTAGATTTGTAATCAGAGTCAGTAATGCAAAATTGTTCGGGCAATGGATAGATATTATTGAGAACACCAGAGAGCTCAAATAATTTTAGCATTTCTAGTAGACAAAAAACGGGTTATTTTAGTACATTTTAAATTCATTTTTCTTTTCCACTGATGAATTTGATTGTATGGCTTTACTGTGCATGGTTCACTGTAAAAACCAATGCTAACATAAAAAGAAAAAAACTCACTCTAATAATAATAATGATTATTATTAATTTTATTATTAAAGCGCACCAAAAAATCAACTATTGAAATATTTAGAATTTATAATTTTGCAATGTAATATACATTATGATGTATACAAAGGTTAAACATAATTATTTCTGTAATGTCCACTCTAATATCTTTAACAACTGGGCTAACAGTGTGATTGGAATGGTTTCAGCGCAATTCAGCTACTTGGCATTACAAACACCACTCAAAAAAAGATCTTGTTTCATTTTTCTAAGTGACCACTAGAGGTCCTCGGCGCTTTGCATTTATTTTTTTGATACGTTTACAGCTATGCTGCTTTTATTTTAAAGGACAAATTGTTTCACATCATGTTGTGGAAATGTGAAACATTTCACAGTTGTCATAGGTAACAGTCTGTGACAAGTGTTTATATTCAGAATAATTAAAAATCAATTATGGCTCTTAAGTCATTTTTGTACTATATATATATTCTATATATATAATATATTTTATATAATCTATAATATCTCTATTATTATATATATATATTATATATATACTATATATATCTAACATTCGGGTCACTTAGCTGTTCTTATGGAAAACATTTTTTTTTAGCTGTGTGACTTAGTTGCAAAAAGAGTTTCTAATGATCCATTAGACTTCTAAACTTAAACTTGGATTAGCGCACACAACTTGCCATTGGAAACCAGGAGTAGTGGGAGTGATAAAGGGCCTCTGTATGCCTTAAAAATCCTGCTACAATAGTCATTTACAACATTAACAATGTCTACACGATCCATTTCATGTTATTTTAATGGACAATTAGATTTTCTTTAAAAAACACTTTGAACAGTAATATATATATATATATATATATATATATATATATATATATAATATATATTGAAACCTATTAAATGTTTTGTAAGAAATTTAGAGTAATCCAATTGATAAAAGCGGTAAAAGGATGTCTGTAAGTGATTCTTTCAAACCGTCAGTGCTGTCTTTATACCTAATTGGGCCCCTAGGCAAGCTTTCCCTCACATTAGTCCCTGGAACCCAGCTGCCAGCCCAATATGTCCTGAGTGTAATGTGGAGGTCTGTGCGGACCACCTGCACAGACCTCTCGGCCAATGCGTTCTTCTTTGTGGTCTGTGTCAGCCGGTGATGCCCGTGCCATATGGAAGTGCCGGTGAAGAGGTCAGGTGCAATGACCCACTTTGCATGTGTATTCCTGGCTATGGTGGCTCAGGTAAGCGCGGGCCCAAGGCAGCGGCCCCTTTTGCACCATTTGGCCCTGCTTACTGTTTTGTGGTAACTGGGTCTACAGAGGTAGTCTGCACATTTACGTCAAGTGATTCAAATAAAAAATAGATATTTTGTTTGTTTTGTAGGTATTTACATTATGTATTCGACTTGGGAAATGGTGCAAATCTTATTAAAGGAAGCTCCAATAAGCCTTTAAACGACCATCAGTGGCACAATGTGATGATATCGAGGGATACTAGCAACCTTCACACTGTTAAAATAGACACCAAAATCACTACCCAGAGTACGGCAGGCGCAAGAAACCTAGACCTCAAAAGTAAGTATTAACACCTATTCTTTCTTACCTTAAATTATATATGTTGTATGTGAGGAAGTACATTGCCATTCCAAATCTGAGGTGTCAATTATTACACTAATACCTTCATGTTTAGGAATCTTGGAAATGCTTAAATAAATGTATCATCACCAATAGATTTGTTAGATGTATTCCATAAAATATAAAATTGGCGATAGTATTCTATAAAACAGGAGTTTGAAGTAGGGTTGAATGTTTCAACTCCTGACTGTTTCCATTATGAATGGTGAACTCCAGTAAGTTTTTCCTGGAAAAGCAGATGAAGTATAAAATTCATACACAAATTAGTGATGTGACGGGTTGTGTCACTAAATCGCCACGCATTAACTATGCATTATGCAGGGGCAGATCAGCCCTACATCAGGAGTTCACCAGAGCTTAGGCTCTCATAATGCAAACTCAAAGGCTAGGGAATACACTTTGTGTAATTTCACAATCTGAGTACTCTTGTCCTTAGTATCTACATTACTAAGTCCATATCCCCGAAGGCATTAGTGATGTACAATAAAACGATTTAAGCAGATTCACAGCATTTTGAACTTCCTTTTGAAATACATGAAACAATAAATGACCAGATAGATATCACTAATACTTCCTGTATCATTTATTTTTCCCCATACAAATACATTTTTCATGTATGAATTTTCGCTAGGAAGTTCATATTTCATTACATTAACAAAAGGATTGTTTAGACGTCACAGAAAAGTAAAACAGGAAAATGATCGTACCCATTTGGACATATATTTTACCCATAGATGTTATAAGGGATAAAAATAGGTGACTATATTATCACACCTGGGATCTCTCTGGGTGAAGGGCTGCTTCTCTGCTGGCCCGTTTCTCCTTCTCCATCAGAGGAGCACTGGGTGGCTTTGCCCACTCACTGTCCATGTCTTGCCTACCTCTTGCCCACAATCCCCTCCATGAAAAGTACTCAGGTTCCTCCCCAACGCATGACTTTCACCAACGCAACTCCTCCAGAAGAGGGAGAGCCGCGGGAAACTTGCACAAGGAGGTTCCCAGTATGCATTCTACCCAATTAAGGGTAGACTTTGAGACGAGGATCCCCATAACATACCTGGAAACTTCTAAATCTAAATGAGCTGCCCCTGTGGGCCCATTAATAGCCCTTTGTGAACATTCTATTTAGTGACTCACAAATGTGCTAATCAATGGCTCCAAGTCCAGTCCTCATTATCTGTCATTATTTAACTATACACTTGAGTCACCTGCATTCAAGCAAAGATGCCAACTATAACATGCTGGTAACAATTGGGAGCTTTATATATAATCGCTGCAATGTAGAATAGGAAGGAGTCAGTTCCCTAATAACATTCTCGTAATAATGCATGTTTACAGACGCTTTATATTTTCTATTGCTGGTAAATGAGCTCCTTTGTTTCGAAGGACATAAAAAAACTACATGAATAGGGAACCCCATATATCAGTATATAGTCTGTACTAGACAATGCGTCTCTCAATAAAACATAGATCCCATAAGTATGTTTCAGAGAGTCACTTAGAACTCTTATTAGCTGTGCCTGTTTTAGTCTACGCAGAAATTGTGGTTTTGTTTTCATTTATATACATGTGTACATACAGTAAAACTAGATTGTGATGCAGGTTGCAAGTAGTGTAGAGAAGATATTTTATAAGATGTATACTTGACATATATAACATCTGGAAGATATTCCTTATTTTAGATACATACCATCTGTAGAGCTCTGATAATCGCTCCCAAGTGAATTATGTTTAGAGTGTGATGCCCGCGTTCTACCACTAGATGGTAGTAGAGCACTATAATGCACTCCACTCCTTGAAACACATACATGAGATTATCAAGTGGCAAACCTGTTAGCTCCCAGTGATTTTCTTGGGGATCAGCTTGTTCTGAGAGTAATATAGGGTTTAGAATGTCTCGTGCAAATGTGTGGCAGCTACAGGGATCACTGTGTATCCTCTGCAACCATACAATCCAGAAATCAAAATCATGGTTCACATCAACCTTGAAAAAAGGAGATTTTTCTCACCTAGGCTGTGTGTGTTATCCATCAGGAGTTTAATTCTGTTTTGTGAATTCCAAATTATGAGTGCATTTCTTTATAGGTGAAATTAAAATGTGTAGATCCTTGTTGCCCTAAAAAAAATATTCTTTTATCTAAAAGGCAGATTGATGTTTACTGCTTTGCCTGACATGTGCAATAGGATGCCTGCACTATGCAGTCATTCAAAAATGATTTCAGAACATTTTCTAGGTCACATATTAAAGATCAGCAAAGCAATGCTAGTGGAGTATTTTTTATCCAACAAAACATACTGTATATATTATAAGGAATATGCCTACATCTACAGTATCTGCTGTGTTATATGGATATCATTACGTTACGCCCCTTATTCATTGCGGGAACATCCACAAATATATGGATGCTTCTCACGGAAAGAAATTACATACAGTTTCTCATTTCTCTTATGTTACTGGCAGCTCGTGCCTGGCCACACATTAATGGATGCACAAGGTTATGTATTATTGTATGTCAGGGCCCACGTAAGTTACTCGATTTAGCTCAGCCAAATAAGCGTGTTTACTACGTCTCCAATGAACAAAACTAAGGCTAAAATAGACCTTCCTGTGTTTTCAACATTATGTTCTGATAAAGATGTTTTTCAGCTCCTTCCACAAGATAAGCAGTCCTAAACTTGTTTACAGCAAGTCACAGCCAGCACCGTGTCTACATATTAGACCACTTAAAATATGTTATCCTCTGTCCCCTGTCATTAAATACCATATTTGTTCAATTATGGCACAAGCCTGATTATAAGACAAGCCCTCAAACTTTGGACCTTAATAAAAGGAAAAAAAGACCTGAATAAGATAATCCTACGCGATCTCATATAATTACGCACTGTCTCATACTCTCACTATCTCTAACATTCTCTCACTCTCTCAAATGCTCATTCACTCTCTCACACTCTGTCGGTCTTCCAACCTTCTTCTCCAACTGCTTCCATGTCCCGGTCTCGGTATTCACAGCTCCACTTCTTCTCTGGCCTCTTCTCATTCTTCTGTCTTCTTTCTTTGTCCGTTTCTCCCTGGTATTCACTCCATTATGCAAATACTTGCACAAAAGGGTGGAGCCCTCCAATCAGGGGAGAGGCTGTCACAGAGCTGCCCATCTTGACTCTGCCAATTAAACATGACCCCATCCAGTATCACATAGGTGTAATTATATTCACTACCATAAAGTTGTCTCTTTCACAGTTTCAGAGGAAAAAGCACTGGTTCTCTGGGTCAACACCCGAATCCTCTGGGTAGCCGGAGTGGGAACCTGAGACACCCCACTCCACACACCCCCACTCCACACCCATTTCCCCTTTAAATGGGGATGTTCCTCATGGCATCCGCAACAATGCTCACTTATGTCGGCCAGAATGCCCACTGCACGGCATTGTGAACACTCACTGACATCACCCATTGCACCCATTGATGCCAATAGGCAGTCCTGGGTAGTCGGAGCCCAAAAGATCCCAGGTATGATCCTCAGGTTTGACTTGAGTCTCTGGGTAACTTTCCTTTCGCTTAAGGCATGGGGCATTGTTTAGCCGTGCACGGTCCTCACCCACTTCCCATTCTATTCAAGAGTGCCTAGGCTAGCCCCACCCCTGGCATGACTAGCCATGCCTACATTGTTGACTGGTCACACCCCACACATACTAGCCCCACCCTCACAAAACCACTCCCCCCCAGAAGAGGAAGAGCTCTTGGTAGCCTGCCCTGGCTACCGAGTATGATGGTTATGATCATTCATGTTGTGACGTTAATGAAGCAGTCAAGCAACACCCTCGCATCTTGGCTTGAGAATACAGATATTCCATCTAACATGGACATGACTATTTTTGACTAGTGTTTATTAAGATTGGTTTACATACATTTTATATATATTTTTAAGAAAGGCCAATTTTATATATGTCGACTTGGAAAAAAAATTTCATAGAATTTAAAAGCAAGTGCAACAGAAATGCAGATTACGGAAACAGCCTATTTCTGAGTGAAAAAGAAATGACATCTGCAGTTGTCAGAGACAATATTTGTACATATATATATTATATATATATATATATATATATATTCATAACGCAATAAACAGTACATAGAATGTTTCGAGTCTCCCGGTAATCTCATCTAATTTAGTTCATAATTGTTCTCTGTAACCTCCAAACTGCTTTGTTGGCTAAAATGGTCATAGAGTATAATTAAACTACAGGGCTCATATTTTTCACGTAGGGTACACATTTCCCCTTCTCAACATTAATTTGTTCCTTATCAGCGTGTAAAACCCGCTTAGGCAAACATAACACGTTACTAGCTCATTAACTAGGGATAAAAATCTGTACTGCTTGTAACCTGCTTCTTTTATTACTTTAACTGGGTAGACTCTTGGTATACTGCTGTTGATTATTATAATACAGGCCTAGTACGGCAGGTTTTATATCTTTGTTTTTTTTTTTTTTATACTTGGGCCTCTATTGCTGCTAATTTGAGCAGTGCTTGTTCTGCTAGTACAGAACGTCCAAGCCTTTACGTTTAATGAGATGCATGCAATTTCTGTATTTTCTAGAGCTGCTGGCTCACATATGGCTAATAACATCAGATTAGGAATCTCTGTGCCTCCAGCTGTACGCGTACAACCCCAAGGTGATACTTTATGTTAGTAATGAATAGACTTTTGTTAGTCAGTCCTGTCTACTTGAGGGACAGGACATTTTCCCATTGAATGAAACCTTTTGTAGTCCTGCTTGCGGTAACTGGCGCCATGTTATTTAAAGAGCGGTCCTCGGAGAACGTTAAACTGTGTCACAGAAAATCAAGCCTATTCTTCCAGTCGGCAGGTGTCCCTTTTGGGGCGTTTGACATTGCTTATGCACTTGTTATGGAGTGTTTTGTCCTTTATAACAGGAGCTAGATTTTAATATGTATTTCTGTGTATATATTTGGGATCCCTGTGATATTTGTAGGTAAATGGTAGAACACAATAGATGGCAGCTAACATGTTTATTTTATTATCTACCAATTAGCAAAATATCATTCAATGCCTGCTTAAAATGCATGTTACTGGTCCAAGAAGCAGGGAAATCAACATTTTTTTATTGTAACCAAAAATAAGCAGTTTCAGAACAGGTAATTTAGCACTTACCCATTAGAAACAACACCACAAACTGTTGTTTCCTTTTGAACGTGCATCTGAAAAAAATCTTCTGACAAATGTATTTTCATTGAATAATAAATCCATTTTAATCTATTTATCTA
This sequence comes from Spea multiplicata, assembly GCA_009364415.1. Taxonomy (NCBI): domain Eukaryota; kingdom Metazoa; phylum Chordata; class Amphibia; order Anura; family Pelobatidae; genus Spea; species Spea multiplicata. Next base: position 5,814,024 of record VKOC01000005.1, read on the forward strand.
ATGTTGATAAATGTAAGCAATTCTATTTTGGGTGTACTCATATGGGAACTCTCATGATTTGATCCTGGGGCTCAGGGTATTTGCTTCAATCTCAGGGTGAAGGAGCAGACTATTCTTCACTGCTGTAATCCTAGCTAACATACCAGTATGTTATGGTTGATATCTCTGCTTGAACGCAGGTGACTCAAGTGTATCTTTAAATAACGACACGTCAAGATTTCCATGAGAACGTTATTATTGCCATTTGGGTATCACATTTGGCAAGTAGCTTTAGAGAAACTTCGCAATTGGCTACTAAGGGGTTAATATTTTTAAGTGTGTCTCGGGGTCAGCTAATTGAGAAATTTCCCATGGTTGTATTTCCTAAGAAGTTAAGGGTTAACCTGACCAAACTCGACTGAAGGTACATGTCCTTGCATGTTAGTACTTGTAAAGAAATTTAATTAAAAAAATGGTTTGCATGCGAGTAGATGGGAGTACATGTGACTTCACATTTTCTGAGTTACAGGTGAGGGCAACTTCAAATGAAATTAAACAAGAAAATATAAAAATAAGTAATAAAATAGGTGAATATAGACAACGGCGCGCAAGTTGTTCTCTAGTCTAACCCATGAATGTTTGGTGATAAAAACCCAAGTACTTTGTCAACTTGCACGCTCCAGCTCTTTAATGATTAGACCTCCACTTTTGTGGGATTTTGTCTGGAAACATTGCAAAAAATATATATCTAAAAGCTAGAAAACAAACATTTTTTTTGGTCCCAACCATATCAGTTATTGAGAGTTTCTTACAAAAACAGACTGAACATTTGTATCCGTGAAATTTAATTTAGCATAGCTCAGGAACATTTGTATTATGTGATGGTAAGAAACAAAAACACATCGTTCACTTATTATGTGAAGTGTTATATAAATGCATGGCAATGACATCATACCAGCTACTCATAGAGCCATATTTAATTCTACAACACACTCTCTAAAAAAAAGAAACAGCGAAGGTCAGAAAGAACAAATGGAACGAAATTAAGACACAAAAAAAGAAAGTGAAAGAAATGACAGCAGTGTTGAAAGACAATGATTCTCTCATTGTAGTTAAACTTAAATCTTATTGAAAATTCCAATATTGGGATTTTTGCTGCTTTAAGGTGGCTTTCCTTTCATCCACCAAAATATGAATGATATATTTCTGCTCTAAATGTTGCTTTAATGGGACTGCGATCAGGTACCTAGAGGCTTGATAGACATACAGACATAGAATTTGATAACATATAAGAACCATTCTGCAAATCTAATCTGCTCATTTGCCCTGGTGCTGAGGCTCAGACCTTAGTCAGTCCTTGGTCTTGTTTTAGATTCAGGATATCTTTATTCCATCAATGTTTACATTTACTCACTGTTCTATTTATCCACTACCATCTTTTTAAAGATGTAATACATTACATCTAAACCTCTGACTCTCCAGTTGTAGATCATCGCTTCTTATGGCTGTAGATGATGGCTTCTTATGGCCTATTCCCAATATTTTTAATACTGATTATATTCTGTTATTGGATATTTTGCACCTTGCATAATATGTCAGGATCTTTTATGTGTAAAATCTTTTATGTAAAGGTGGCTTTAGGTTGAAACCTAAGCATAGAACAGCACTCCAATAAACTCTTATAACTAGGCAGGTATTATTAATGCTAATGTTCTGTAATTCCAAAAAGCATCAGAAATATCAATCTGATCGTTGAATGAGATTTTTTTAAATTGGTTTTAAAATGTCTCTTCTTATGGTGTAGGTTTTAAATGAAAGTTAAATCAGAATATTTCCACCTCACGCTTGCAACAAGATTTAAAATCATCAGTATACACTTAATAAAAATCAGATCAGTTACCAAGATCAACCCATAAATGAATAGTATAACCCCAAACTATCTCTGTTAATGCATGTACGTACATTCAAATATGATTTCTTTACTTCTAATCATAGAATCTTCTTTTGTGTAGAGGAGAATTTGATTTTCAAACACTATAGGTGAATTTTAAAATATTCAGAGAAATTGATGTTCCACTGGAAACAAAGTGATAGAAATGGTTTCACAGTAAGGAACATTGCATTCTTACACAGAGTAACAGAAAGCAAATTGGATAGAATCTTTGTCCTACGTGTTGATTATTTGGAACGGCAGTAGATATGGCAGATAAAGCACCTCCATACACACACCGCAAAGGTACGCGTAACTCAGGGTATGGATAAATGAAAGCGCCCTATGAACACTTAATGGAAGGTGCTGTTCCATCCTTCTTATGAATTTAAAACTTTTATAATGAAATAAATTAAAACATAATTTTGCCTCATTCATAATATTTCAGGGGGATGCTTAAATGGAATGAGACACTAAAGCAGGCGCTAATAGGTCATTGCAATAGAAACTAAAAGGCTCCTTAAGGTTTCTGTGCTGTTTTTTTGTAATTACATGCTTAGAGGTAGAAAAAAAAATAAAAGATCTCCCAACATAATCCTAATTTGCATAAAATGTTGGAGAGTTCTTTGGGGTATGGAAGTAATTTGGGTATGATCAAATACATGGAATTCTGCGCTATAAATAGTGGTGCCAGGTGCCAGGTGGGTGGCCACGCCTCTTGCCTGCCCACTTCTGGGCCGGACGCATATCCGATTGAGACTGGCCTTGCCCCTTTCCGTCTCTTGTCACACCCCCAACATCCTAAATTGGACACGCTGAATGTTACGTGATTTTGCATTCAGTTTTTCCCGTACAATGTGCTATGTGTAACAACTTAGTTCTCTAATGATCACTTCTAATAATTTAAAAAGTATTTATGGGAAATTTTTTCTCAGTAGTATATGAATCTAAAAGAAAAAAGTATTTTCCAGTTGGGGTTGAATTTTTGGATAACTGGTGTATTGTATGGCGTCTATGCGTACGACAGCAGGGTTTTATATAATAACATTAGCTGTCCCCACAGACCCCGTAGTTCAGGTATATGAATACGAATTGTAAGGCTGAGTGGATGAAGGTCAGGGCTGAGATTCCATAAACAGACGGTTTTTTTGATGATCGCACTGCTCAAGCGTATAATAAAGTTTTGGTGATTTGAAACCTGCTGCTTCAGCTGATATGATGTAAGTTGTCTCTTTAGAGCAGCTTACTCAGGACTTTTCCTACCCTAACACAATTCTTACATATTTCTCATGTATCCTCAACCTGACATTCTCTTTATTGTCAGACTACGGCTAAAGTCAAAATTATATAAAAAACAGAGAAAAATACCAAATTTCAAATTCAAAGTAGTGAAGTTAACTTGTGCATTATGTAAGAAAGCATAAAAAAAGATTTCTTTTTGTTAATGTCTTAACTGAGTAGGTGTGCCATATAGACACCAAGACTATTAATAAGCCTCTGCCTGCCCTTGACCATGTATTAAGGGCAAGTTAACTTTCATTTTAGGGTGCTATGAAGAATTTTTTTGAAAAATGTTGAAAATGTGTACAAATAAAGTGGATGAGCAATAAAAAAAACCAATATAATTAACACACTAAAATAGTGCCTCCAAATAATATATCATGTGATAACAAGTGACCAATAGCTCGGCACCGACGCGTTTTGCACTTTGATTGACTCACAAATTGTTTTTGAAAGCCTATAGAGTTTTTATTCCTACCTATATGGAGTAACGTTTCTGGACACTTTTCGTGCTTTTTTTTTTTAGTAAGTGGATTCATATCATCCTTATTAGGTGTTATTTATTTACAATTATGTTGCGCTATGTGCCCAGCTTTTTTCCATTTTTAAAATATATATATCTACCTCCAAGGAAGTGATTATTTTATTATAAGATCTCATATAGGTATAGATATATAATTTCTGTGTGTACCTCTCTTATCACATGATGTATTATTTGGAGGCACTATTTTTGTGTGTTAATTAAAGAAAATTATTGTATTGCACATAATTTCTGCTGTTTGTTGAAGTTGTGTGTCTTGAAAAGGAACACCTTAAGTCTGGTTTGTAGCATATTTAAGTAGGGCTGATAATTATTGCCCATTTCTTTATATGAAAAAAAACACGTGGCTGTGTTCTGTGCAGCATTTTGCAATACACAATTAAGTGGAAGGATGTCATACAAAAACAGAGAAGAAACACTCACTATTACACCAAATGACGGTTTAGTATAAACTGTACTTTTTTATATACTCTATGGGTTCATCCACTAAATGGAAAGTTGGCAAGATAGTGTTTTTTATGCACTTTCTTATAAAGGGCCAAACAGGTAAAATAGTGACTCTATAAATTTGTTTGTGCCATTAAAAGAGGTCATCTTCGACAAAAGACTTAATCTTCTCTGCGACCAATACAGTTATATCTATTTTCCCTAAATAAATTAGCAATTAGTTAAGAATTCAGGACATAATTAAAATAGGTTTTAATTTGCAATGGGACTTAATCCTAATGTGAGCACATTCTGGAAAGCTAGGTTTGATAATTTAGTCACAAAAAAAACAACAAAAAAAGCTTAAGCAACAACAGGGATTAAAGTTTCTAAATAATATCAGTGATCAAAAGTAATGCATGATAACATTTAAACAGAAATACTGAGAAACACATGGAAGATTACCTAATTCTAACAGATTTTACTAGAGTATGTGCCTTTTATTAAAATGATGCGCACTATTTTATCTGTATTTATTTATCTTTTCTATGTCTCTCTCTCTCAATTTCTCCACTCTTACTTTCCTCTATCTCTCTCTCTCTTTGCCTATTTTTCTCTATCTCACCCTTTCTGTCCCCCCCCATTTCCCTCTCTCTTTTTTCTCTCTCTCTCCATCTTTCTTCTCCCTTTTTTCTCATTATTTTCTCTTTCTTATTCTCCTCTCTGCACATCACTTTATTCAACAGCCTCTGTCCTCTCCCTGCACACAACTTGATCCAACAGCCTTTCTTCTCTCCACACGTTGCACTTTGACTAGCGGTTATGTTGAGGTGGGACAAAAAATGAAGGTCCAGTCTTAGTGCACTTCACATTAAGCTTCGCCGAGCATCACCGGCAATTACTACGGTGACAAAGCTTTTGTATGTATAAAAGTGATCTAGGGCATGAAATATGCATCACAAAATGTCCACTATTAGTGAGCAGCTGCATAGAATGGGTTATAATATTATGCACTTAGAAATTAGACTATATACACTATTAAAATGCGTATTTGTGTTCTAATAATTAAGCACAAGGTGTATAATCTTTGTAGGAAAGATCCTAATTGCAATCTTACTTAGGCTTGGCCCAATATAATATTAAATCCCAGTCATTTGTATGTGTATTATAATCACTGGTCCTCCTATGTGCGTGTTTCAATGATTAACCAGAATTTTTGGGTTACTATACCTTCACTCGCATACGTTTTTAAAAATATGAACTAATGATACAATGCATAGCCCTACTATTGTCTATTATATTGTTTGTTTTTTTACTAGTGTAAGTACAGTGTTGATTTTTAGATCATCAAAGTACCCATGGTTCACCATCATCAACCTGTGCCTTCTTTTCAACTCACAAATGCCATAACTGTGATTTACAGGAAATATCATCTTGGAAAGGAAACCATTCCCTAATAATAGGAAAATAATCACATAACCTGTATTAATTAAAAGAAAGACAAATTCCTTTGGTAGGACTGTATCTCACTTAGTATGGTGCCCAGAACAATTTAATGAAACAATATTAAAACGAAATGTATTACATTATCTATCCTGGCATTATTCCCAGACTTTTGACCAGACTTTGTTAACACAAAAATAGATTTGCTAGCAATCGGGTGCTCTAAATAACTAATCTTCCACATATGGTCATAAACCGATTGCATTTTTTCAGTAGAATATTATGTTGTTTCATCAACTATAGCTCAAATATATATTTCTAAGTTTAGTTCATGATCATAATGTTTTAGTGTACAGCATTATGGAATTACTCGGTGCCATACACATAATAATAATCTATTTACTTTTTTCTCCATTAATGCTTCATAGATCCAGACTTAAGTTTATTTGATTTTAAACAAACGTAAATATTTAACTGCTTAGTAAATCATAAAAACAAATAATATTAGAAGTAGGTATAATATGAAAAAGGTGTAATATTATGACAGAAAAAGGAAAAAAAATGAATTAGGAACATGTAGGTATAAACCCACTTCACCCAGTGGTGCTAAATGATTACGAGAAACAGCAATGGTTACAATACAAAATCACAGATAATGTGACAATAATTTAATTATATTCATAAAATAAATCCTGGGAATAAAAGAATCATATCATCGCTATTAACAAGACTGACAAAGAAATTACCCTACGGTACAGGCCCAGATCTTCAGGGAATTTTACAATCTTATGGTAATTCCAAAACAAAAGTGCTTATAATTGAGACTGCTTTAATCCTTTAATGTGAACTCATCTACTGATTACTAGAAATGTTGAAATAGAAAGCAAGAATTGAAGTAGTTTTACAAGAAAACTTGTAACATCACTCTTGTAACTTTTAAAAAAATATTGTAACAGGTAAACAGTGAGGTTATTAAGCAATTAAACTGTACCAAAAAAAAAATCTGAAAAAATATATTAAAAAAATAAAAGACACATTCATTTTTAAACTTGTGAAAGTAATCCATAACTGAGAACAAAATAAAATGTTCAGTTATTTATATATAATAGATATATTTATTTTTTTTATTTTGCGCTATTTTGGTGTGGAACAGGTTGAGAAAGTTATCTTTGCTTGAATCCAACTTTTTTGCGGTAGAGAAGAAAACGAAGGCTGTCCTTTGATGGTTAAGGCTTAGGTCAACTACCAGTGACTAAATACCAGTGACTGCTCCGGGTCACACTGTTAAGGCATTCCATTTTAATAAGTTCTTAATGCAGTTGCTTTTAATAAGCGATTGTGAACATTAGGACAGTATTACCTTGGAAGAAGGAACGCAAACATCTATATGAAAGTAGGGGCATTTAATTGAATTTTAATATTTCCAGGCAGGGAAACGGTGGCAAAATTGTGAGTGCTGATTTCACAGAGCCATTTATCTCCAAAACATGCTACATAAGCAGGGGGTGGTGAACTTTTTTGGATTTAGTTTGCCACTTATTAAGAGAATGTATTTTCATTGAGCTCTCTGTGTTACAAAACAATATTAACCGTTATTAGTGTAAAGGAAGACTGAGAAATAAAATAATAATAATAATAATAATAAAAACAAACATTCACCCACAGAGGTTGCATCCTGAGAGCCCCGACAACGATTCTTCTGTGACATTTGGTCACACAAGGGATTCTTTGATTATCTGCAGTAAAAACATTACCACCAGAGCCTGTACTAAACGGAGATTCACCTTTCACAGCTGGTGTGTCTGCAAGTGGAAATACATTTATCACACAATAATAATGTCAAAATGTTCTTAGCAACATTGATCTTCTCTTAACCTTTGCTTTTTGACCATACACCTCTCCTATTTTGTTTCCCTATTCAAACAGTTATTTATTTGTTACTTGTTCTTTTTCCCTTTGTGGATTATGTTTAATTAGCACACATATCAGAAATAATTATATGGATGAGCTTTCTCTGTGAGCTTTTACATATGAATATAAAATATTAATTTTGTGATATATACAGTGTATATATATTATATATATATATATATACCACAAAGTTTGAAAAATTACATTTTTGAATGGAATATATAATCGAGGTACCCAAGTTAGATGTAGAATCAATGTGACCCCCAAAAATAACGAAATATTATCAAAATTAAAAATTCCCGTTTGGGTGCAACCCTGCTTGATGTCTGAGACAATTGCTAGTGATCGAATGCCTCAGGCTTGATACTGCTTTATTTCTGTGTATGAGATGTGCGTATTCTATGGAGGAAGTGACACTGGACGGTTTTAGAGTACATTACTTTTCAGTAATGATTGGCTTGGTGTCAACTACTTGGTCAAGGGGTTCCCTTTAAAGCTCCTTGATGGGATGTTGCAGAGGTGGTAACAACAGACAAAGACAAGGTTGAACCTTGATTAGTGAGGGTAAGAGAGAAAAGGCTTGGAGGGAGAGGGCATACAAGGGCACCATCTCTCCTTGACCAATTTATTTTACTATCATCTGCCTCTCTGCAACTCAGTGAGCAACCATCTCTCCCTCCATCTCGTGGTATAAAAGAAATCAATAAAAGACTGCTCAGTTGTGTCAAGACATCTTTATTACTCCATCCAAGAAAGAAAAAAGGTGACATTTCAATTATTACAGGTTCTCTCGGAAAAAGAAAAAAATAAACAATAGAGCAACACCATGGCAACCCTTATTGCACATAGACACTTTAATGAAGTTTCAAAGGCGCAGCATCTTGTTCTCTTAGATAGTAACTGCAGACGGATGATATACTAGATAAATAGAGAATTATGTATCTTCATTAGTGTCCCATTAGCTTCCTCTGGAGTACTGTCTAGTACAGTAAGATTCTGTTCTTGTGGTCTATGCTTTTGTAGAGGTTTCTTCCACACTTTGTTACTGAATTAGAAATTGTATCTTGCAGCATGTTTTCCGGCATGTTCTGTTGACGAAAAAAAAGTATTCTAACCGCTATTCTCTGCGCTTTCTCTTCTACAAGGTGACCTATATATTGGAGGTGTTGCCAAAGAGATGTACAAATCTTTGCCAAGGCTGGTCCACGCCAAGGAAGGATTCCAAGGTTGCCTCGCTTCTGTTGATCTAAATGGACGTCTTCCAAACTTGATCTCAGATGCTCTTTTGTGTAACGGGCAAATAGAAAGAGGATGTGAAGGTACAAAAAGTTTCAATCACACTGTGTATTTTACTTCCATAGAGTCTAGCAAGTTAAAAGACGCATATTTTTCCAATATATATATACTTCTTCAAGCCCTCATTGTTTCTATGATGCCATATGCTACTTAATTCTTTTTAGTTAATAATTCCTTAATTATGTGCATATTGGATGACATGCAATATATACAAGGTGGCATACATTGTGAATAAATGTGTCTGATATAGAATATTGTGATACCAAAGAGCATATAGTGATTATTATATATAATATTATATATATTTATTAGTATATATATATATTATATATATATATTAATATATATATATATATTATTATTTTTTATTTTTTTCATTTAAAACTAATATAATTGAATATAGCATCTTATAGAATATCACTTTAGATTTGCAATGTAGAAGTATTCTCAAATTTCATTTATTGCTTGTTATTTTTCATAGATTTTTCTAAGTTTATCATGAATCTCATGTTCATTTATTGTTTTTTCTTTGTGTCCATTTTGAGTTGTCATGTTTCATATCATTTTCTTTGTTTCATTTCAATGTTTTAATTAGATTTTTATTAAAGGTTTTGCAATGTGTTTTGTGTTTTTCTTTCATGTTGCCTTCCATGTTCTTAAAAGATTTTCAATGGAAAGGAGAAAGAATAACATAGAAAGTGAATGAAAAGCTCAGTTAATCATTTCATACACCTCATTACATGTATGTGTCCACGTATTATGATTTATAGCAACACATTTTATCTTTTATCATATCATCGCCATTATTGAAACCAATCTACCCATCTGGTCTACCCATGATTCAAGATTCAGGTCCTAATCAGTCCTTGTTCTTGTCTTACATTCAGAATAGCTCTGTGAATTGTCCCATTTATGTTTAAATTCCTTTACTGTATTAGCGTCTGCCACTTCTGATGACAGGCTGTTCCATTTCAGTAAAATAAAACATCCTTACGTTACATCTAAACCGCTGACCCTCTAGTTTAAGATTATGACCTCTTAACATAAACTTCTCTCTTGTACTTTGTTAAACCATTTGAAGTATTTAAATGTTTCTATCAAATCTCCCCTTTCTCTTCTTTCTCCCATACATATTGAGATCCCCAATTAGTTTGCAGGGTAAACATTTTCATCATTTTAGTAGACTTCTTCTGACTCCAATATGTCGGTATCCTTCTGGGGATGGAGTCTTCAGAAATGTACACATTACTCTAGGCACGGTCTGACCAGAGATCCGTGGAGGAACCACCATCATCTCCCCGCTACTAATGCCTCTAGCTATACAACTCAGCGCCCTGTTTGCTTCAGTCAAAGCTTTATTAAATTGCTTGCTCAACCTTAAGTTCTCAGAAATAATTTTCACCAAGCCCCACTCTTCTACTGTCAGTTGTCACTGATAGAACAATTCACCCAATGCTATATTCTGCCTAGGGATTATCAACATTAAACTGCATTAAACATTAATTGACTTAAATCCCTTGGCATTTGGCTTGTTACACCTGGAATGTCTACCCTGGCAGACCTTTGTATAATCTGACAAAAGACGTGCCTTACTATTATCTCACAAGATGAGAACATGATGAGCTTATTGCCCCTTTCACAAATGAAAACAAAGCCATAGTTTTATGTTATCTTTCAATGAAAATGTAATATATGTTAGTATAATGATTTTAAATTGGTTTTTTTTAAATAATAGTAGCAAAACCTGAACTTATTTGCCATGTTCCAATCCTCGGAGTTGACTGATTTATATTGAGCACAAGGTTTGTATGCTTTAAGCACTCAGTTACCCTGACATGGCTGAAATATTATGACCATCTGTAATATATAAAGAACGTCGAAGACAATGGGCTGGAGTCCATGCCAGAGATTAATATTTCATAATTGATAGCAATCCTACCATGGAGTGCAATGAAAAAAAATGATCGTATCTTTGTTAATGAATCAGGACCAGTAAATCTATGTTTTTATCTCATATTTCCCATTGCCATCTGTGGTAGGACTGCTAATAAATTATGTGTGATAGATATGTCTCTGGCTTTGAATTCAGACCAGTGTCATCTTTTTTTAAAACACGTAAATCGAATATTGAAATAATTCAACACTTATGCAAAATGTTATTTTCGTAGGGTGATAATTTGTATTTTTCATATGGATATGGTTTTCACCCGCACATAGATCACTACTTTCAGTTCTAATATCATTATAAATTGAGATACCATCATAGACATAGCAAAAGACACTTTTGAAATTACATAATAATTGCTAATCCACATGTACAATAAAACCAAAATACCGGTGAAAAAATATAAAATGGACTTTTTTATAATATGTAGCATAGTTAACCGGAAAAGATTAAATGTTGTTATATATTAACAGAGGTAAAGGTGGGTAGTTTCATTCACGTTTAATTATTTTTTTTGCACACTAATTTATTGTATAATTAGTCCAATACCTACATTATTAAAATAATGCCTAGGGATTTACTTCTATAATAGTACAGCCACTAGTACATAACCAACTTGATTTATTATTGTGCATTTGTATTTTTGTCTAACGTACAATTAAGAACTGCATTAAAATTGGGGAAGGTACGAATGAACTCAAACAAGATATATTGTCCTCTGACATTTAGCACGTAATATATTCTTGCCTTAATTCACGTATGGGCTGTTTCCGAATTTCACGGTTCAATGCCCAATATTACCAATCAATATAATTATATAACGAAAATAAATTGAAAAGGCTAACCTTGCAATTGATTGGGGGTTTTTTTTTACCACCATAGCACAGCTGGTTGCTTTGGTTTTAATGCTTTCAAACTTTTCTTTTCGTGGGTAGATTAGAAAAAAGTGAAAATATTCCCAACTAGTTCCACGGCACACATTAATTGGATTGTGTGCTAGATTAGAACCCCCAGTAGTCCATTTTCTTCAAACTACAGAGTCTGTTTGCTAAGCTCAATAATGAGTTTTCTCCAGATCAAATGGGGTCTGTTCCAGATTTTGATTAAATTCCATCAAACTTCTTTTTCTCTTTAGCCTTTTCCATGCTTTCTCTTATGATACCGATCTTTATCACGTCTATAGTTTTATTCCTTCTTTCAATTATTTCCACTTACCTGTATTCCACTGAATTATCCCTATCATTTAATTGGGGTTCTGTAAGCTGTTTGGTAGGAACTTCATCTTACAATTGGCTGGACTGGCTTGTGTCTTGAAAATTACTTGCTCGCAATTTACTGTCATTAACATTCATCAGAATTTAGCGCTGGAATTGCAACTTAATGTATAGATCTTATGATAACACAGTAACACCTTTAACTGATAGGACTGAGTGTTTGCAATGCGTATCAGCCACACATTATGCTATAATTCCCTTTGAACTCCAATGATTTAAACATGACTAAAACAAGAAGCAAAATGAATCTTGAATGTTTAAGGGCATCTTCATAACACGATAAGTACTAGACATGATCTGAATTTGAAGGATGAACGATTAACAGGTAAGGCATGAAAGTGTTCTCCTGTAGAAAAGATGGTAGACAAAAGATAACACTTTAGATAAAATAAGTAATGTTTGCATGAAACTATTCTAAAGAATAAGTACCCACAAGAATCCATTTAATCAACTGATTCTCAATGCACGGTTACACTTAAACCCGGTGCAAATTGATGAGGTCACTATAGAAGTACAAAGGAATGTGCTTTTTAATTGAGACATTTACTAATTTGCACAAACCTTAGTCTTAATACATAACTAAATAGTTAATTATACAAAAGGGTTGCAGTATTGATTGTTATTAATATACCCACAAACACACACACACACACACACATGTATGTGCTTTTCTGTGTGCCACCTATAACAGTCATAGTAAACTAAAGCAAAAAAAAATTGCAGTTAATCTTTGGGATAGTCCTAAATCTATAGATTTTCTACATGAGTGGATTCCTATTGTCCCTCATGGTCTGTGTGCAGGTGATAAAAATAAACCACCGTGAAATGCTTATTTCTGATAATAAAGCCATCACAAGCAGGCAAGATATCTTACGCACATATGGTGCTGACAAATTTATATATACATATATATAATATGCACAGCAGAGAGCAGCGGGCAGTATTATACTACTATATTATAAATCTATTATAACTATAATACTATATATATATGTGGTGTGCGTTGTGTAGTGTGTGTGTGTGTGTGTGTATATATATATATAACAAAATATATATTAATATCACAGATGTATTATTTTCTCAACAGCTTGCTTTTTTCATTCTTTGATGCATTAACCATTTATATACTAGATAGATAGATATATAGATAGATATCACAATTTGATTCTTACTTGGCACCCTTAAGCAACTATTGAAAGCTTTTTATGAGGCTATGAATAAACTCACCATTATCAAACTTTATGCAAATAAGCAAATGCTGTGTCTAGGTGTTAAACATCTTGGGTGATGTCATATTCCAAGCACAGAAGCAATTATCACCTCCTTCCACATTCTGGTGATATTCTTTAATTTATTTACACTGCAGGGATGTGCACTTTTTTTTTTTTACCAGACTCTTATACACAAAGGCAAAATGCCAATTGTGTGTTTGTGTTACTAGCCGGATTGAATAGAAAATAATGATCAATATCCCAAACAGAACTGTACAATGTTTGTCTTCAAAATGTTTCACTTTACAAATAAGTAACAGCTTTGCATAAATAGATGGCGTTCTACCTTCTTTGCAGAAGTTAACCCTTTAAACTACACTAATTACATAATTATTCTTTTGGTTTAAAGAAAAAAAAATGACAGATCTTGTGAGGTTTTGAAGAAAAATAAATAACCATGGTTTATTTACCCCTTACCTTCTGCCCTTGGGGTTGGCACTTGACAGTCCCAAAATGACAGCACCAGTGAAGGTCATCCTTATTCACTATAAACTAGAAAGGAACATATGCACCTCAGTTAATCCTTTATCCTTTTTTTCCTTTTGATACTTTGAATCACTTTTTTTTTAGCTTACCATGTGAAATAGTTCACTTCATTTTTTGTCTAAAGTGGATCATCATCTTTAAAAATGTGGTAGAGCCCTATTGAAATGTTTCTTACTCCTTCTAAAAACATCTTAACCCTTAACGTTTGTAATCTCACCTGGGGGCATGCATTGTTAATTGTTTGCACAGTTTAGTGTTAATCCCCCCAAAACAGTATTCATTAGATCTGATATGCTTCACTTTTTATGTAGTACAAGAGAAATGGACCCCAATCGAGTCAATCTAACAGCTACTCATTTTTCATGTTTTTGTTTCCAGATTACTGACTACAAACAAAGTATAGCTTAATTCCATATTGATCCATATTGTGTGTTATACTTCTGTATCATCATCCTCCAAAGATTACGTTCTGAAACACAGATCAGTTTTTTCCAACATAACTTAATGCCCTAGCATGTTACATACAACTTAATCATTTTATTCACACTTAAAAAAATGTGAAAATCACTTGAAAACAACTCTGATTCTTTTGCTTCTGTTGCTCTGGCAACAAAGACTTAACCTATTAGTACCCCACTTTACCAGCCAGTACAGTTTAGATATAAGCATTCCTTGGGAATATAGAAATATTTGGTGCCAATTTTTTTATTGGAGGAGATGATTTTTAAGTAGGGATCTTGGCATCTGGGGCAAGGTCCCAGGCTGATGATACATCCGTTTTCAGAAAGAAATCACAGGGAAATTGCCATCAGGCAGCTCAAATGCGACCCTTACCAGATACAAAAACAGTGTTAGATATCATATCACTTTGACTATGGCTAAGGGCCCTAATATTATGACCATACCTGGGAGCTCTCCGGGTTTGACCCGAAGATTGCCGGGTGAGGGCTGCTCCTCCAGTCCCCCAGAGCCAGTAGCGTACCTAGCGTGGGGCGGGGGGGGCGGTCCGCACCGGGTGCCGCTCATCACAGGGGTGCCAATTAGCCGGCACCCGGCACCCCTCCAGAGACGGACAGCAATGTCCGCTGCTGGAGGAGCAGGCT
>VKOC01000005.1:5843000-5855319 GCA_009364415.1 Spea multiplicata
CTTAATAAAAGGATGAATCTACACAGATACTCCGTCAAACATCATGATGAAGAAAACTTTTGCACCCCAGTTGGGCACCACTTTACCCAAACCGGTCACTCCATACATGACCTCAAAATCAAAACACTGAGAGGTCATTTCAAAAACACCCAAGAAAGAAAGACATTTGAAGCCAAAATGATACATTTTTATGATTGTAAAAACAGAGGACTTAATGTGGATTTGAGCTTCTTAGCACACTATCAAAACTTCCTATAACCTGTGCCTTTTTTTTTTCTTCTTCTCTCCCTCTCTCCTACATGCTCACCCCTGCTCCCCCCTACCCTTATCTGTGTAGTATATGCCACTATTTACTATTTACGACCCTCTTAGTTTTTTGTCTGCAAATTCTCTATCTTGTTGCTTTAACCCCTGTCTTAACCCTGCATCAGAACATGTACTGGTCAGTTTTAAACTGTTTTAAACTGTGTTTTTCACTTGCTTGGTCAGAAATGCTTTTGATTTGATAAAGGGAGGACTCCCGAAAGCTCGTCTATTATTTTAAATACTGTTAGTCCAATAAAAAAGGTATTACAAGATTCTGCAACATTCTGTTTTTTTTTCATTCGTATACACTGGACTAATACGGCTACCCCAAACTACAGA
The DNA here is from genome assembly GCA_009364415.1 of Spea multiplicata. NCBI lineage: Eukaryota > Metazoa > Chordata > Amphibia > Anura > Pelobatidae > Spea > Spea multiplicata. Next base: position 5,843,646 of record VKOC01000005.1, read on the forward strand.
ACTATTATCAGAGAATACATCATATATGATATAAGAATATAATGAATAATCTATTACATGTATGTCCATGTTGATATTTCTATGAATTTTTTTGAAATTAAATGTTTAATTTTTTTTTTAAATTTTAATATTTCATATTCCGGTCTTAATATGGTCTTAAAGTCAAAGACAAAGCTTTATTTTGTGTCACATTTCTTTCAGTCTAAGCTGTTGAGCACTATACAAGAGAAAATGTATTATCCCAACTATATTTTAAATAATCTAAGTTGTACATGTTAATGCATAATTCCAAGTGAACAGCATAAAGAGAGACTTCTTGGTAACCTGAAATAATTCCTGTTTCTCCTATAGTGCTACACCTAGTTTATCCACCATGTAAGGGTTAATGTCAAAAGCTATATTTTACTGTACTTACAGGGTAAAATTTGACACCATTGCTGTTCTGCTGATGGTCAAATTCCAAATACAGCAAATATACCAAATACACCATGCATACCACTTCAGGGGCACAATAGCACCACCAGCATGTATTAAGAGAGCAACCATTCCAGGCTACCTGCCCTTTCTCAATGGACATTTTTGTTATTACAAGTGCATATCTGATGTTCGTTGTGTGTGGAATGCTTGTTCTGTTTGGAATCTAAAGAGTTTTCCCATTCAGCATCCTAAGTAGTACTGCAAAAAAACTAAACAAAGAAAACGTACCTGTACACAAGCCATGTCCTCTTGACTTGGAACAAGGTTAATCAGCCAGGAACACGTGTGAAGTGGAAATGTTTGAATGGTTTATAGGCTATGGAATCTGATATTAGCTTTTGTGTTTGTAAAAGCTCACTCCGGGACATACTTCTCTCAAGTGCTCTAGATAATGATCTGTCTTTACACATTTCTTTGTAGCCACCCAGCTGGCATCATGGACATCATGGACATTGTCACTTTTTTATAGAATCTCATAAGGAGTGAAAACACACTTATTAAATTAAACAAAAAATGTTTTCTCTTCCTATGGGTCTCACCATATAACCCCACAGTTTGCTATCAATGAATATAATAAATATAATTTACGATTGATTAAAGTGGTTATAATTCCTAAATGGACTCTAAGACATAATTTATTGCTGACAAGTACAGTGGGTAGCAGGGCTAAAATAAATCAAATGTTCTAGCTGGAACATATTATATTTCATCAAAGAATAGTATAATCAAGTAACAGAAGGGTTTATAGCATTTTCATTTTTTTGCTATGGCAGGAATCAAGTTAATATGTTTAATGACTGAGGACCTACCCATTGAAATGCTTTAAGTTCCCTCTGGGAAATCATCCACTTTTACTGTATCGTTTTGTAAGATCTACTCAATGATACATTAAGTGGTGTTCTTTATAGGATTTAGAGATTGGAGGATCTACAATGTGCAATGTACATGAGAACACAAAAAAAACAAGTTGAAACCATCTAAAATGTCTAATTTACTTTTTTCATTCATCTTTCTGAATCTTTCACATCTTTCGTGACTTGGTCAATGGTCAGCGCCAATTCAGCTCATACTACACAACGGCCAGCTCACCTATGCCTTGCATCTTCAGATTTTCATAAAGATAAGCGAGCAAATACAAGAAACAGAAATACCAAAAAACCTAGTATTACGATGTACACAACTTGGAGAAGAAGTACCAAAAAGAACCAAAGAAATCATAAACTAGTGCCATGCAGGCAAGCTTGTAGAATTTCAGCAATGGCTCTTTCCCTAATAATATTCAAATGATCCTAGCTTTGAAAAGAAGAGTCCTATATTTGATTACTAAAAAAACAATAATTTTGTTTTATGGATATTGAAACAAATCAGTCAGTCTCAGCTTGGTGAAAAGCGAACATCACTTTAAATTTGCCGCAACTGCAAAAAAGGTGACTGAAGTTATCTACCTTGAAATCTGAAGTTTGATTGTGCCTAATTATGTCAAGTAAGCAAGTAATCTAAATGTAAAATATAAAGGGACTCTGTGGTATATATTAGGGTATTATATATATTGCACTAATGCATATTTTCATAATATTAGTCTGGTATTTCTTAAACACAATTAGCAATTAAAATATCACTCGATAACCTTCAAAATGTAATATTAAATTCTAGGCAGTTAACAGTAAATAAAATAAAGAAAGGAAATTTGGACTGTGAGATTATTTCTTTTGTTTTACTTACGATGGACAGATTGATAAGACAAAAATTAGGCACAAATATATTGAATAAGGTAAAATTTGCAAGTATTGGGCAATATTATATTGATGCATGCTGTAAAAATGTAAAATCGGTTAAACAGCAGTCTAAAATATTTGCATAAACATTGCTTTGGTAACATAAAAATATAATTTGTTACGATAAAAATAGATACATTCTTAAGCTTTAAGCATTACTGCCTTAAATGTTAGAATACCAAAAAATACGAAAATATTTTTTCACGTTCTTCAATGAAAGTGTTTGGAAATCTTGTCCATTTGCGATACTGTAAAATAAACATGAATGAGACAACACAATATTAGCATACTTTAAATAAAATATAGTACTGATGATGTCATTCAATTCATCACAGTTCACAAAATTCTCACTAAAGTTCCTAATTACCCTAGCAATATTTGTCAGCATGGTTAGGACCCCAAATGAAAGTTATCTTGAATGCCTTCATGTTATACATTTTTCTTTTGTTTTTAAAGTACCATTTGTTATTTATTTTAAGAGCCAAAATTACTAATGTAACAGATCTTGTTGTTCCGTTACAACAGGTTCTGCTCTCAGGCTCCCAGTTGCACAACCCTGAAACAAAACAGGTATTGATAATTGATTTATGATGGTTTTTAAAGAAAAAAGATAATATAATTTTTAACCAAAATACAATAGTAATATAACATATATTTAAAATAATGACCTTATATTTAGAAGCACACAGAGTTTAAAGTATCTGATTAACCTAAAGTTTATAGATTTAGAGAATTTAGATATAGCCCTAGGTGTATTTACATAGGGAGTTGCCGATGTCTGATCCAGGGAAGCTCCACCAGTTGCCTGCTCTCTGGCCGACATCCTCATTATTCTCAGATCCTGATGTCCCATGTCTTTTACGGCACCGGGCTTTTTCATGTATTCTGTGGAGGCTGTTCCTGCTCAGCACAGTCCTCCACATTGTAAATGGGCTGGTTAAGGACATAGGAGATCTTCCTTGTAACCAGCCCATAGACTAGTGGTGCCACAGAAAGCCCGGTGGCACAATATGTCGATTGGCTCCCTGATATGTAGCAGAGGTACTTCTGCACCCCTGGACCTGCCTGGGCCAAGCTTATGTCACTGCATATAACACATTATCCTTGCGGTAAATTAGTATTGACTAAACTCAAATGTTTGGTAGCAAAATTAGTATTTTTCAACACCTTTTTCATAACTGAAAAGAAAACACTGTCTTGGCGATTAATTATACCCATATCCCGATGCTTGCTTGACAGCTAGCTAAGCTCAGCATTTTTATATAACAGATCTGTCACCGTCTTCACCAGGTTTCCTCAATTACCATATAATTTTATGAATGCCTGTACTATAAAAGTTTTAACAGAACCATGGATATTAATGTGCAGAGTATGTATTATTCCATCAAGAAATGTATTGTGAAAACATAAAAGTGGAATGCTGTCATTCAGTTGCTATGATATTTTAGATTATAATTATATGGCTTAAATTCAATAACACTGTTTCAGTTCCAAAGCATGAATGTCTATGTATAAGTGTATGTAAGCATGAATGTCTAGCTATACATGTATTGTAAGCATGAACGTCTAAGGGTATATAAGTACAAATGTCTATGAATAAGTGAATGTGAGCACGAATGTCTAAGTGTATGAACAAAGAAAAGGAATCCCAGCACTCCAAACAGCTTCCAATCTTTAGGATACTTTATTTAAAGAAAGCAAAAAAAAGCAAGGTTTCGGCCAAACAGGGCCTTTGTCAAGCTAGCTTGACATAAGTGTGTGTTAACATGAATCTGTATGCGAAAGCATGTGTATGTTTGTACAAGTATGAATGTATTAAAGTGCTTGTGTGTTAGTATAAATGTGTGCGAGCATAGATGTGTGTTTGTATGTGAGCATGTATGTGTAAGTAATGTGAGATGAAGTGTGTTATAATGGTTCTGTAAGTGTTTGTGTTATCATTGGTGTTTAAGCATTAATGTGTGGTGTGAGAGGGAGTGTGCGCATTAGAATGAGTGTGTACGTGTGTGTGAGAATGAGTAAGTGTAATGTAAGCATGTGTATGTGTGTATAAGTGTTTACGTGTGTGAGCCAGAGTTGCTCGTATGGACCTTTAACTCCTAATGCCGAAAATTGGACTGGGCAGGCTCCAGGAGGTAAAGGTCCGTACGAGGGACTGTTGCATCAACCAATGAAGGGAAGTTACGGATTCCCGTTAAACCCCTGAGATGCTACGTAGACAAGGTAGGCTATATCTGCCGCCATATTCATTTTTTTGGTATGCGGTTTGAACAACGAAAACACAACATTTGTGTTCGTTTTCATGTTCTTACAAATACACAAGTCTAGTCTTTACTATCCCTTGTTGCATTAATAGATCGGACAACCTAGCAACTGGGAATATTAATATACCCCTTTGGATGTATACAGAAGCCAATTAATCGAGAAACATATTCAATTAAAAGCAGTGTTTTTTATTTTGAATAACTGGATTTCCTCATTTTGAGATTTTCTTGATTGCCCAGAAAAAGGTGCAATTAAAATTCTATATTTACCTGTGATGTATAGAGGGCACTGTCAATAATGAAGCGTTCATGAGCTGATCATGATGAGCTGTGGAGTATTTAACGCTTAATAATCATTTCGTGAGTTAAAGGGGAATAGGACTATAAAACTACAAATAAATGATTGTTGATTATAATAGAAAGTAAATGGGTTAAGGGGAAGCAAAGCAAATACACTACAAACTTTTTACTTTCCACTCTCTAAATCTTAAATTGGCTCTTGATCCTCAAAGGGATTTTTTGGCATTATTGGGGTTTCTTTTATTACCATATAAATGAATTGTTTAATAATATGTTTTCTATAATGTTAAATGCAACAATGACTGCAAAATACAATTCCCTTTACTAAAAAAAATAGTCCCAGTATGCATGGATACCTAGTGATGATTTTACTGAAAAACATAATTTGGTCAGAAAAATGAACTTACTTGAAAAAAGAATCCCATAATTGGCTAGTTGTACTATGAATGAGAGATTAGTAAAATGGACTGATTTTAATTCCTGGTACCAGCAAGAGCTATAATGATATCATTTTTTAAATGCGCACAGCTGCTTCAATGGTATTGCTTGGATTTATTGTGGGTTATATAATATATTATATATTTGTAAGAGAGCTGTCATCAGACTAAACATTTCAACTCATTAAGTTCACCATGCATTTTGAAGGGGTAACCTGGATAGAATGGTTACATTTCATCTTTCTGATGCAGACAAAATATGATGTCATCCCCACATGCACATTTTGCCATAGAGTATTCCTACTTAAGCTAAAACGAGTATTAATCTTACATGGAAAGAAAAATATTTCACCATACAATCAAATCAAATTCAAACTCACCCTACTTACCATGAAGGCAACTCCAATGTATCCAGATAAATAACACAGGTTTCTAAAGCAATTAAACCGATTGTTTAAGAGGGGGGGGTAATCTAATTTAAAATGCTGCTTTAGAAGAAATATGAGCAGGCAACAGCTAAAAGGATTACTTCTTTGACTCCAAAAGACAGACACATGTTCTCATCATCTCTTCATCACGCTCTCTCTCACCTCTCTTTTTCTCCCTCTCTCTTTTTCTCCTTCTCTCTTTTTCTCCATCTCTCTCCATCCTTCTCTTTACGTCTTCTCCTCTTCCTCTCTCTCACCTCCCCTACACTCCTTTCTCCACCTCTCCCACCTACAGTGCAGCTCAAACAGCTCCCTCTTACCTTTAGGGTTCATTGTTTAAAGCAGGAGTTGGCAGGATGGTTTTAACTCCCAAACTTCACTATTCATTACGAAGGGCAGGCACTAACAAGTTACATTGCCATGAAGGGCCGATCTGGCCCTGTACAATATATTCTATGTGTTAGGATACTTTGAGGTCTTTGTGATATAACTACACATTAAACAGGACCAGCCATGCTCTTTCTGGAGCAGATGCTCACTGGGGCTGGCCCTTCGTAATGTATAGTAAAGTCAAAAAGGTAAAGTATTAGGCATAGTAAAGTCATAAGGCACCAAAGACCATGGTGGTCTAGTTTCAATTGGTTAACCACAGATTAAAACCATTCCTTGTAATATATTCTGGAAAATAAACTAGGTTATAATCAGACAAAGAGAATCAGTCGCAATCAGGTGTTGTTGACTACAGTTCTGATGGCTGAGCATGATGGGAGTTCAGCAGTTCAGGACCTGAAGCGCTACATGCTGCTTTTTCCTATTAGCAGACAAAATAATGTCTAAAATAAACCTATCAGGTTAACGTTTATTTTGGTTTCTATTAATCTTCTTTAACTTCTGTAAGAAAAGAGCTTTTACTTGCACAATTTCTTTTTTTTTACTCAAATTCCTCTTTGCGGTATTTATTCACACAGCGGAGACTATAAAACCATTTATGTGCTTCACTTTTGTAAATCAAAGTCAGCCTCCAGAAAGGCCAGAATCTTGAATGAGACGTATAACACAATTCAGGAGCCCATTATGTTAAAATAAAATCACAGTCCATATTGCCTTTCTAACTGAATAAACGTATAACTCAGAACTCTGCGAGGCTATGTATCTAGCATATGTGTTAAAAAGAGAAATTGATCTAAAAACCGATTATTTTTTAAATAGGAACGTTTTGGATGTAAAAAATCATGTATATAACATTCACCTAGACCAGTATTTCTCAATACGGCGAATAAAACGATTAAGTGGTTTTACATTTCTGGTAATGGGTATTATGTAATAAAATAACCAGATTTTAGTAAGGTTTGGGTAGGGCATGGATGGCCAATATTTACATTAATTTCCTACATCTTTTCCATCTACAGCATCCATTGGATGTTGTGATCTAGGTACCAGCCTTGTTGGCTGAGCTAGAACCAGGAGTTGGACCTAGATGAGGCTCTAGATATAAGGATTATATTGTATATCATCAAATTGACTCCTGTTCTAGCCGTGTTTTAAGTGAAGTGCAGTAATTCCTGATACACAAATACATCTATTTATCTATTCATCTATATACAGTATATGTTTTACTAAGATATTTCTGTGTGGACAGCTAGGGCTGTATGTTGCTGTGTATGTTACACAGATGTGCAATCTAAGACTGGGAAACACTGGTCTAGATTACGTTTTATAAGAAAAAGAATTAACAAGGAATTAAGATAATAACAAAATGATTTTTTGACATCCAATACATTATTTAGAGTTAGGAACTACAAATAACATTACTAGATATCTTCAATAAAACAAATGTATTCGTTTTATAGACATAATATAATCGACTTATGTTTTACAACTAATTAAAGTAAAAAAAAAACTGTTGAAAATGTTGAATAGGCACTTACTGGAATTACAGTTAATCCTGATACAGTCTAGATAGGGAAGAATAGATGAGAAATGAAAATTTATCCTTCAAGGTATTAGCTGCAGACAACCAATAATATTACAGCCCACCCTTCCGGGGACAGACACATGCACAATTGGCCAAATTTGAGTGATCTTAAAAATCTTACTTATAGACACAGGAGTAAATGCATCAGACATCAGAATGGCCACTTTAAACAGTGCCACATGGAACAAAAACCTAAGAGAAAAATATTATGTACCGATCAAAGATGTAGGATCTAGAAAGGCAGCAACATTTCCCCATCTGTGCAAGAACAGGTAGTCACTGAGAAATTAAAGAGAATGTGTTCCGTCACAATGGGGTCCAGTGCACGCCAACTAGGATCGGGCATCTTGGACAGAGAAGATCTACCTCAAAAGCTGAAGGGTTAAATGACAGTATAGAAATGGTGCAGTTAATAAAGAGGGCATAAGCAAGTTATCTAATCTGACGATTTAGACTTTAATTACTATCTAATAACCAGATACGAGCCAAATGATTTCTATCAACATAGGGTTAGGGCACCAGTGACAGGCCCACAATTTTCTTTTTGTTATTTTTTTCGTCTGTTATTTTTTATTGTAATCTCCATTGAGAAACATTCATTCTTTACTTTATTTCTCAAGGAAAGAAATTATATGTTATATTTAATATCATTGCTGCACCAAAATAAAGAAAAAAGGTAAATAATCCCAAAAGGAAGTTGTGTTACTGTAGAGTGATCAAGAATAGATTAAGAATTATGCAGCCTGTACGTACTTTCAAAAGTAATTCCGCAACAAGGCTGTAATAGTAATGAGCTTTCAAAATAAATGATTTTTGTGCCTTTGAGGAGTACATACGTGCTAAAACTCAGATTTTATTCCATACAGCAGAGTTTGTCATGTGTCGTCAACCGCATCAGAAAAGTGGTGGCAAACAGTTTGGGATCAAAACGTGCACATCGCTTGTCACAGAATACATTGATGGGGCGTTTTAGTTGAATGCTGTTTTAGGAATTAGCCTATGTCAGCCACTAGAGGGCACCAGAGCCACACGTAAAGAAAATCTTTTTAAACACATTTTTTGCTCTCATTCTGTGTTGCAGTGTAGTGGATTTATACATTTTCTTTACACAATAGAAATATTGTATCTTTTTGATTCCCATTTAGTGATGTTTTTTCCAATAGCAGTTTAAATGTGCCATACATTTAGTTTTGCCTACTAATAGTCTCCCATGTGATACAGTAAACCATTTTAGTAGTTTTTAATGACAATAAGTATTTACATGTGTCTTAAAATGTTAATTTTTTTAATGCCTCTGATTTTGTAAATAGAGCTCTTATATTCTAAGCTTTCTTAATGCAAAGATGAACAACTTGGGTGCCAAAGCCACTTGCATAGTCATTGGTTAAATATTATGGGTCACCCAAGGCATCTTTTCTGTGGCCACCAAGACAATTATTCTGTGAAAGAGGTTGTGTGGATTATGCTCACCAGACTGTTTGCTAAGGGCCGCAGACCTTGGTCATTGAAGGGTTATGTGCACTCTGGGTAAAAAAAAATGCAATCACAAAAACTTAAAACCAAGGATTTTTAGTGTAAATAAAAACTTTGTTTCAAAAGAGAAGCAAACATTCTTTAAATCTGAAGGGGATACTTATCAAAAAATTGCTGCCACATGTTTCATTTAAGGGGGACATTAGAATAAAATGCTACTTTGGATGAAAAAGATAATTGTTATCGTATCTTCTCTTTTTCAACAAAAAAAATTGTAATGCAAGCAAATAAATAAACACAATGTATGAGAGTAAAAACAAATACAAATCTAAAAAAAATATTTAAAAAAAGGCAAGCAAAACAACAAATATAAAAGTCTGATAAAAATAAAAATGGGTCGATTCATGTTGGGAAATGTTACCTAGATTGACCGTAAGTTTCACGCGTCCTGCGTCCAGCTCTAAACGTAGAGTATCTGCAGAGTCTCTCGAAGTGGTGGCCATTAAAATGCCATATGCACGTTGAGACCTGAAGCGCAAGGAAACATCTTCTGCTTCTGTGTGCATAACCAGAGGGAGCTGTATCTTCATAAACATTCCTCCATCGTAGCTTAAAATTGTAGCCTCTGAAAAAAAGATTATAGGAATCGTTGTTGTTTCTTTGGCAAAATATATTACAGCTGCTCTGTGGTGTCTACTGTCTATATCAAATGCTATGGGGATTTCATGTGTTTTTATGCATTTTTTTATAATTACATTGAAATAATTGCTAAGCTGTAAGTGTATTATTTATTACAGACTTATTACAGACTTAGCTAAGACATTGGTTATCGAGCAATGCAAGGCTCTACATAATTTTACTTACTAGGTCTGGCCCTACCATGAAACTGGATAGCTGCACATGGAGGTCACCACTACAAGGTCCTTTCTTACAGTTTTGCTCAAAGTTTGCATACCCTGGCAGAAATTGTGAAATGTTGGCATTCTTTGTGAAAACATCCCCACTGTGAAGCATGGTGGTGGCTCGCTGATGTTTTGGGGGTTAGTGAGCTCTAAAGGCACAGGGAATCTTGTGACAAATTGATGGCAAGATGAATGCAGCAAAATACTGGCAGACTATTTGCATTCTTCCACATGAAAGCTGCACGTGAGATGCTCTTTGAGTTGCGGCCTTGACAAACACAAGGCCAAGTTGACCCTCCAGCGGTTACAGCAGAAAAAGGTGAAGCTTCTGGAATCGCCATAACAGACCTTCTGACCTTAATATCATTGAGCCACTCCGGAGAAATCTCGCACATGCGGTTCATGCAAGATGACCAAAGACTTTGCATTACCTGGAGGCATTGTGCCATGACGAATGGCTGTGCCGTTCTGTTATTAATTAAGTTAAGTATGAATCCCATAAGAAATAAAAGAAATGTGTTTTGCCTGCTTACTCTTGTTTTCATGAAAATGGTACATATATTGCCATAAAGTAACACAGCTCTACATGATGTGAACAATCTTAGTGGGAATCTGTGGTTCGGAAGCATCTAGAACCATGCAGAGTTGGACAGAAAGTCTGTGAGTGTTGGTGACGGTGACTAAACCCAGGAACTTGTAGCTACCAATTCTAGCTCCTAACACAACCTGGACTTTTCTGGACTTTTCTGAGGTCCAGATGTTCTTTGACGTTATAAAAAGATGGATTCCATACCACCATGCTTTTATACAAAGAGTCCATGTTTATTAGGTTGATATGATAGAAGTTTATTTAAAGCACCCTTATAAGAGGTCATAATCTAAAAACTATAGGGGCATAGGGTTAGATGTAATGTAGGGATAATTTACTTTACTGAGAGTGTGGTAGTCAAGTGGTACAGCCTCCCAGCAGACATGGTAAAGGTTAATACTGTAAGGTAATTTAAACATGCCTGGGAAAGGCATTTGGCTCTCCTAAATCTAATGACCAAGGATGGATTAAGGATTGAGTCTTAACAGCAGAAAAAAATTGCAGACTAGATGGGCCAAATGGTTTCTGCCATCAAGTTATATGTTTCTATAAGACCTTTAATAGTTAATACCACAAAATTTAAACTGCATGAATTACAAAAACAAGCCAAATTATAGGTTACTTGAATTATGCATGTAAGTCATAATAATGTTTATGGTAATTGTATATTATATTTTATATATTTAGAACAGCTTTGAAACTTTAGAGCTGTAGCCTACATTATATACCTGAGAGAATCTTTGCCTAAAGATACTTGCATACTGTGATCAACAATAGAAATGAAAGTCAAAGCCAAATTATATTGATGTGACATCTGTCATTCCATCTGTTACCTTCAATAAAAAAGAAACCAATGCTCCGATTATACTCATGCTTTTTGTTTCATGTATAATCAGGGAAAGATCATAATGTGGAAATAAATCATGTTTACTTTTATGGCAGCAGCGGGACGGAATTATATATTTCCATATATATATATTATATATATTTTCGTATATATATATATATATATATTATATATATATATTATATATATATATGTCTGTTAGAAATG
>VKOC01000005.1:5857213-5996570 GCA_009364415.1 Spea multiplicata
GTGGAAACCTAGCCTTACTGTAGCATGCATGGAAACATATGGATTATAGTTTTGACTGAGACAGTAGGTGCCCATTATTTTATGTTGTTAACTGGCTTTATTACCTGTTTTCTAGGAAAATAATTGGAGGTCTGCAGGAGCAGGTGACTTTTATTCTACTAAAAGGCTGCTGAGGACTGGGCACTCACTGATGCCACAGCTTGTCAAAAGGTCAAATATAGTTATAGTTCGAATAAGGAATTTTGTTTTAACTGGTCTCATATAGTTACTTTATTGTAGTTTAGTCTGCAACAGATACTTTCCATTAATTGCAGAATTCTTACTAAGTAAAGACACCAACCACATGTAAGATTTAGTATGCTATCTATAAAACCATGAAGTCATTTTAAAATTCATAATCAAAGTGTATTTGAATGTATCTGTGTCATCTAATGGATCGTAAAATGATAAACAACCTGGAATGCCCCAACTAATAATGAGATACTAATAAAAAGAAACAAAAAACAAACCATTCCACACCTGATGGCAGCTGATTTTAAAATGGCCCATGGTTGAACAGGTTATGTCTCTATATCCCTGTGTACCAGCGGCACTGCATCCTACATTTACTTGGCATGCAAGTCTATTGCTTTGATTTTAGAAAATGGGATGATTATTTTTTTCATCTTTTTTAACAACACTGGATGGTCACGAAAAGTTAACTGAATTTCAAAAAGGTTGAACCGTTTGAGTGAGAAGCGCGTGGACAGAGGTTTTCACTGTCCTCTTCCTGGCAACAGAAACGTGAATAGATGTTCAATGAAACCCCCTCCCAGAGATGGAGGAAGTAGAAGAAGCACATAATGACATCCATGACTCTCCAAAGGGTTAATATCGATGTAACTCCCATCCCAATGCTCAGGGGTTACAGGCATTTCATGGCCCCTTCATCAGACTGTGCATAGAATGGAAGGTTAGGAGGAGATGTTGGATTATCCTGTGTTCCACCCATGCATGGGTATCCCTAGCGGGGGCAAGAAAGGGCACTTGCCCCCCCACTGAAATTCAAAGAGGCCCACTGGAGAAGCAGTAGGAAGGGGGAAACAGTAGGCTGTATGTTAACTAGATATAAAAAGCATAAAAGCAACTGGTAGTCAGGGTAGTGCAGCAAAAAAGTATTTAATTCTTTACACTATCTGCTGTCAGAGTGGTTTGGTCTCTCCCTCTCCGTCTAACTAGTCTCCTCACCTTTACTCTGGCAGCTGCTCCTTCATAGACAGAGTCCCTGCCTGTGCAGAGAAACAGTTTGCAGGCTACAGACACAAGGTAGTTTACTTCAAACATGTATTGCAGCTAGAGTTAGTTAATATTCCAGCTGTCGATACTGCATGACTCTCAGCCAGTCTGGTATGTCAAGCATCATGGCTAATTGAGTACTCAACAACTGGAGAGCTTGTATATCATTTTGGATTGGTACTGTAGCTACTGTGCAATGCACATCCCATGATTCTCAGAAATCCACTTGATTGGCTTGAGTGACAAATGTTAGCCACAACTGCTGCAAAACTGCCAAGTGTGCCTTTATGTTCCTTTTTTTACTACCCTCTAACTACCCTCTTTTTTCTAATACCTCAGAATGTTCGTTGTGCATCACACAGCTACACTACACTACGCAACATTAACTTTTCTTGACTGCAACTGCCATGATGTTGAGCAAGCAACATTGCTAGTTGATTATTATGTGAATAGTAGCTGCAAAGGGGGCTTGGGAAGGAGGAGGCTACGCTAGGTCTACAGTACAAACACTAACTTTATGTTGACTGCATCTCCAATAATATTCACCCATCAATACTGGTGGCTGAACTTCATGGTTATTGTAGTTATAGACTGGGAATTGTGGTGGCTTACACTACACGTTTACTTTTTTCTTGTTGACTGGACTACAGTCAACAACAAAAAAGAGGCAAGAAAAGAAGTGGAGCTGAGGAATAGGAGACAAGGACACAGAAGTGGTCCATGGAGAAGATAGAGATACATTGAGGGAGAGCATGAGAGTTAATAAGAGTGTGAGAGAGAGTAAGTGAGAGTCTGAGAGAGAGTGTGAGAGACCACGAGAGAGAGCATGAATGAGAGTGACAACAAATTGAAAAAAACTCCCCAAATTTTGTCTTAACCGAAAGGGCAGGAAATTTGTTGTTCGAAAACGAATGGACCAAAAAAGAAACAAAATTTTAAGAAGTCTAATAGTTATTATAAGTGATATAAACTCAATTGTAATGCCAATTGACAAGAGTGAATATTCAAGTTGGCCGTTTGTTTCTACTAAATTTGCCGATAGATGAGAGTCTCAGACCTTAACCTGTCCTTTGAAAACTTAAATAAAGGTCAATTCATAGACTGTTAAATAGATCCGAAACTTGCTGTAAAAATTGGAACAACATACAGTGATCATGATCTGGTTTGAACATGTTGGTGTCCAATATCCCATCAGATATTAACTGTGTGGACCCTGGGGAAGGAATATTCCATTTTGTATAAGGCAATGTTCTAGTACAACTAAAACGAACGCCAACACATGCATTACAACAGTTACATACTGTAGTATCTGTGTATCTTAATCCAAGTATGTAAATGTAACACATGGAATTTGAATATTTGATGTGCACACAAAGCTAGTAAAAGATTGCACAGAATACATACCTGTCATTCCTTGTTGATCATCCACCATTAATTTTAAACTCTTTCCTCGTCGGATGACACGTACTGTGTGCCACTCATTATCATTGAGGTTATAGCCAGCATAAAGTGTTTCTGGACCTTTGCCTGTTGGATATGCCAAATAGTCATTATAGAATCTTGACATCAAATCAATCAAATGAGCCTTTTATACAATGAGAAAGATAGCCAGCGCTACTACTACTCCTCAACACTGACTATAAGAAAAGATTGACTGATTAATTTTATTTGAGGATTTATTATCTTAAACATAAATAGGCACAATCAAGCATTGTATGCATATCCTACATTTTTTATGCTTTGATATACCTGAACTAAAGCATTTTGCTCCATAACTCCAATACCACCAAATTACCTTTTGCATGTTGATTGAGTTAAAAATCTGGTCTTTAAACCAAAAAAGTGGAAGAAGTGGCGTTTCAACAAAAAAATACAAGAGAAGAGACAGCTAGTTATTGTGTAGTATAAATTGAACCAGATAAACCTGTGAGACAGACGGTCTCTGTGTAGATCTTAAAAGAATCAGAAATGGAAGGAGAGTAAATATTTTAGCAAGTTTAGCTCTAACTTGGTCTCGTCCTCTCTGGAAGAGCCAGACTGCCCATTTATACGGATGCACCGAAATTAAAATTCCGGACCGAAACCAAAAATGCAGGATGTACTTGGCCTGACAAAATGACACCATGTATATGAAATATTTTACATATATATATATATATATATAATATATATATATATATATATTATATATATGAAAAGCACTAACAGCAATCACACTCCTATCATGCCCAGGCAAACAGTACATGCTGGAACCTGGGTATGCCTGGGAGTGTGATTGCTATTAACAATCATATATATATGTAATATAGGAATCACATTCCTATCATGCACAAGTAGCCAATAAATGCTGAAACCTTGTGTATTGATGCTGCCAGCACAGATAAAATGCTGCCCTACAGGATGGGGTCTGCACATTCATTTACTCATTCATGCCCTCATTCACATATACTCATTCAATTCCTCATTCACAGATACTCATTCATTCTCTTATTCACAGATACTCACAGATACTCATTCTTTCCTTCAATCACATACTCGTTCATACACCCTCCCCCACCATCTTACCTGAACTGCAGATTTCCCACTGCTGCTCACAGACTTCCGCAAGCAACGCACAGGTAAGCAGCAGTTGCCCTCTGCTCCTCTGATTATTTTCGGCATTTTTCTGATATTGCCATTTTCGGTGATATGTTTCGGCCACCAATATTTCGGTACATCCCTAATCTATTATATTGATAGTGTATCATATTGGAGTTAATATACAATCTTATGTTTTATTCGCTGATTAGTTGTAACACACAGTATAAGACAGTTAGCCAGATAGCATTACCATGTGATAATTTATTTTTACTTTACCACTCTTACTTTCAATATTATCCAAATTACTATGTAGTCTTCTCCCAATCTCCTAATGTAACTTTTTTTTTGTTTCAGGCGAGGGCATGAAAGGGCATCTGAGTGCAACGTGAACTTGCATGTCTTCGCCTAAACCTTCTGCCCACTACCTTAAAATAAACTTTAAAAAAAATATTAACTGGGTGTTTGAAAAAAAAGGGGGTTCACCAGGACCTCCAATTAACCACATGGGGGAATTGTGCATGGAGGGTAATAAAAGTATCTAGGAGGTATATTAGCCTAAATTAGCAAATGAGCTGGTTAAATAATATCAAGATAAGACCCTAGCCTTAATTATGTGGGTGGTTAGCTTTAGTGGGTGTTATTGATCGCACTCCCTGTTAAAAATAAATAAAATCCCCTTTGGAAGGACACAGACTCTTTTCTGTTCCTGTGTGATGTAGGGGTTATATAATAACTATTATCAGAGAATATATAATATATGATATAAGAATATAATGAATAATCTATTACATGTATGTTCATGTTGATATTTTTATGAATTTGTTTGAATTTAAATGTTTAGAATATTTCATATTCCGGTCTTAATATGGTCTAAAAGTCAAAGACAAAGCTGTATTTTGTGTCACATTTCTTTCAGTCTAAGCAGTTGAGCACTATACAAGAGAAAATGTATTATCCCAACTATATCTTAAATAATCTAAATTGTACCTGTTAATGCATAATTCCAAGTGAACAGCATAAAAAGAGACTTCTTGGTAACCTGAAATAATTCCTGTTTCTCCTATTATGCTACACCTAGTTTATCCACCATGTAAGGGTTAATGTCAGAAGCTACATTTTACTGTACTTTCAGGGTAAAATTTGACACCATTGCTGTTCTGCTGATGGTCAAATTCCAAATACAGCAAATATACCAAATACACGATGCACACCACTTCAGGGGCGCAATAGCACCACCAGCATTTATTAAGAGAGCAACCATTCCAGGCTACCTGCCCTTTCTCAATGGACATTTTTGTTATTACAAGTGCATATCTGATGTTCGTTGTGTGTGGAATGCTTGTTCTGTTTGGAATCTAAAGAGTTTTCCCATTCAGCATCCTAAGTAGTACTGCAAAAAAACTAAACAAAGAAAACGTACCTGTACACAAGCCATGTCCTCTTGACTTGGAACAAGGTTAATCAGCCAGGAACACGTGTGAAGTGGAAATGTTTGAATGGTTTATAGGCTATGGAATCTGATATTAGCTTTTGTGTTTGTAAAAGCTCACTCCGGGACATACTTCTCTCTAGTGCTCTAGATAATGATCTGTCTTTACACATTTCTTTGTAGCCACCCAGCTGGCATCATGGACATCATCACTTTTTTATAGAATCTCATAAGGAGTGAAAACACACTTATTAAATTAAACAAAAAATGTTTTCTCTTCCTATGGGTCTCACCATATAACCCCACAGTTTGCTATCAATGAATATAATAAATATAATTTACGATTGATTAAAGTGGTTATAATTCCTAAATGGACTCTAAGACATAATTTATTGCTGACAAGTACAGTGGGTAGCAGGGCTAAAATAAATCAAATGTTCTAGCTGGAACATATTATATTTCATCAAAGAATAGTATAATCAAGTAACAGAAGGGTTTATAGCGTTTTCATTTTTTTGCTATGGCAGGAATCAAGTTAATATGTTTAATGACTGAGGACCTACCCATTGAAATGCTTTAAGTTCCCTCTGGGAAATCATCCACTTTTACTGTATCGTTTTGTAAGATCTACTCAATGATACATTAAGTGGTGTTCTTTATAGGATTTAGAGATTGGAGGATCTACAATGTGCAATGTACATGAGAACACAAAAAAAACAAGTTGAAACCATCTAAAATGTCTAATTTACTTTTTTCATTCATCTTTCTGAATCTTTCACATCTTTCGTGACTTGGTCAATGGTCAGCGCCAATTCAGCTCATACTACACAACGGCCAGCTCACCTATGCCTTGCATCTTCAGATTTTCATAAAGATAAGCGAGCAAATACAAGAAACAGAAATACCAAAAAACCTAGTATTACGATGCACACAACTTGGAGAAGAAGTACCAAAAAGAACCAAAGAAATCATAAACTAGTGCCATGCAGGCAAGCTTGTAGAATTTCAGCAATGGCTCTTTCCCTAATAATATTCAAATGATCCTAGCTTTGAAAAGAAGAGTCCTATATTTGATTACTAAAAAAACAATAATTTTGTTTTATGGATATTGAAACAAATCAGTCAGTCTCAGCTTGGTGAAAAGCGAACATCACTTTAAATTTGCCGCAACTGCAAAAAAGGTGACTGAAGTTATCTACCTTGAAATCTGAAGTTTGATTGTGCCTAATTATGTCAAGTAAGCAAGTAATCTAAATGTAAAATAAATATATATATATATATATATATATTGCACTAATGCATATTTTCATAATATTAGTCTGGTATTTCTTAAACACAATTAGCAATTAAAATATCACTCGATAACCTTCAAAATGTAATATTAAATTCTAGGCAGTTAACAGTAAATAAAATAAAGAAAGGAAATTTGGACTGTGAGATTATTTCTTTTGTTTTACTTACGATGGACAGATTGATAAGACAAAAATTAGGCACAAATATATTGAATAAGGTAAAATTTGCAAGTATTGGGCAATATTATATTGATGCATGCTGTAAAAATGTAAAATCGGTTAAACAGCAGTCTAAAATATTTGCATAAACATTGCTTTGGTAACATAAAAATATAATTTGTTACGATAAAAATAGATACATTCTTAAGCTTTAAGCATTACTGCCTTAAATGTTAGAATACCAAAAAATACGAAAATATTTTTTCACGTTCTTCAATGAAAGTGTTTGGAAATCTTGTCCATTTGCGATACTGTAAAATAAACATGAATGAGACAACACAATATTAGCATACTTTAAATAAAATATAGTACTGATGATGTCATTCAATTCATCACAGTTCACAAAATTCTCACTAAAGTTCCTAATTACCCTAGCAATATTTGTCAGCATGGTTAGGACCCCAAATGAAAGTTATCTTGAATGCCTTCATGTTATACATTTTTCTTTTGTTTTTAAAGTACCATTTGTTATTTATTTTAAGAGCCAAAATTACTAATGTAACAGATCTTGTTGTTCCGTTACAACAGGTTCTGCTCTCAGGCTCCCAGTTGCACAACCCTGAAACAAAACAGGTATTGATAATTGATTTATGATGGTTTTTAAAGAAAAAAGATAATATAATTTTTAACCAAAATACAATAGTAATATAACATATATTTAAAATAATGACCTTATATTTAGAAGCACACAGAGTTTAAAGTATCTGATTAACCTAAAGTTTATAGATTTAGAGAATTTAGATATAGCCCTAGGTGTATTTACATAGGGAGTTGCCGATGTCTGATCCAGGGAAGCTCCACCAGTTGCCTGCTCTCTGGCCGACATCCTCATTATTCTCAGATCCTGATGTCCCATGTCTTTTACGGCACCGGGCTTTTTCATGTATTCTGTGGAGGCTGTTCCTGCTCAGCACAGTCCTCCACATTGTAAATGGGCTGGTTAAGGACATAGGAGATCTTCCTTGTAACCAGCCCATAGACTAGTGGTGCCACAGAAAGCCCGGTGGCACAATATGTCGATTGGCTCCCTGATATGAAGCAGAGGTACTTCTGCACCCCTGGACCTGCCTGGGCCAAGCTTATGTCACTGCATATAACACATTATCCTTGCGGTAAATTAGTATTGACTAAACTCAAATGTTTGGTAGCAAAATTAGTATTTTTCAACACCTTTTTGATACCTGAAAAGAAAACACTGTCTTGGTGATTAATTATACCCATATCCCGATCCTTGCTTGACAGCTAGCTAAGCTCAGCATTTTTATATAACAGATCTGTCACCGTCTTCACCAGGTTTCCTCAATTACCATATAATTTTATGAATGCCTGTACTATAAAAGTTTTAACAGAACCATGGATATTAATGTGCAGAGTATGTATTATTCCATCGAGAAATGTATTGTGAAAACATAAAAGTGGAATGCTGTCATTCAGTTGCTATGATATTTTAGATTATAATTATATGGCTTAAATTCAATAACACTGTTTCAGTTCCAAAGCATGAATGTCTATGTATAAGTGTATGTAAGCATGAATGTCTATGTATAAGTGTATGTAAGCATGAATGTCTAGCTATACATGTATTGTAAGCATGAACGTCTAAGGGTATATAAGTACAAATGTCTATGAATAAGTGAATGTGAGCACGAATGTCTAAGTGTATGAACAAAGAAAAGGAATCCCAGCTCTCCAAACAGCTTCCAATCTTTAGGATACTTTATTTAAAGAAAGCAAAAAAAAGCAAGGTTTCGGCCAAACAGGGCCTTTGTCAAGCTAGCTTGACATAAGTGTGTGTTAACATGAATCTGTATGCGAAAGCATTTGTATGTTTTTACAAGTATGAATGTATTAAAGTGCTTGTGTGTTAGTATAAATGTGTGCGAGCATAGATGTGTGTTTGTATGTGAGCATGTATGTGTAATGTGAGATGTGAGATGAAGTGTGTTATAATGGTTCTGTAAGTGTTTCTGTTATCATTGGTGTGTAAGCATTAATGTGTGGTGTGAGAGGGAATGTGCGCATTAGAATGAGTGTGTACGTGTGTGTGAGAATGAGTAAGTGTAATGTAAGCATGTGTATGTGTGTATAGGTGTTTACGTGTGTGAGCCAGAGTTGCTCGTATGGACCTTTAACTCCTAATGCCGAAAATTGGACTGGGCAGGCTCCAGGAGGTAAAGGTCCGTACGAGGGACTGTTGCATCAACCAATGAAGGGAAGTTACGGATTCCCGTTAAACCCCTGAGATGCTACGTAGACAAGGTAGGCTAGAGGCAGGGACTTGTATGGGGGAAGGGACCAGAGAAATTAGCTAGGAGATATTAACAAAGATGAACACAAAGATTCTGTTGTGCTTCTATGTCTTCGTGAATGTTTATCTGCCGCCATCTTCATTTTTTTGGTATGCGGTTTGAACAACGAAAACAAATTTGTGTTCGTTTTCATGTTCTTACAAATACACAAGTCTAGTCTTTACTATCCCTCTAACAGATAGCGCTTGTTGCATTAATAGATCGGACAACCTAGCAACTGGGAATATTAATATACCCCTTTGGATGTATACAGAAGCCAATTAATAGAGAAACATATTCAATTAAAAGCAGTGTTTTCATTTTGAATAACTGGATTTCCTGATTTTGAGATTTTCTTGATTGCCCAGAGAAAGGTACAATTAAAATTCTATATTTACCTGCGATGTATAGAGGGCACTGTCAATAATGAAGCGTTCATGAGCTGATAATGATGAGCTGTGGAGTATTTAACGCTCAATAATCATTTTGTGAGTTAAAGGGGAATAGGACTATAAAACTACAAATAAATGATCGTTGATTATAATAGAAAGTAAATGGGTTAAGGGGAAGCAAAGCAAATACACTACAAACTTTTTACTTTCCACTCTCTAAATCTTAAATTGGCTCTTGATCCTCAAAGGGATTTTTTGGCATTATTGGAGTTTCTTTTATTACCATATAAATGAATTGTTTAATAATATGTTTTCTATAATGTTAAATGCAACAATGACTGCAAAATACAATTCCCTTTACTAAAAAAAATAGTCCCAGTATGCATGGATACCTAGTGATGATTTTACTGAAAAAAATAATTTGCTCAGAAAAATAAACTTACTTGAAAAAAGAATCCCATAATTGGCTTGCTGTACTATAAATGAGAGATTAGTAAAATGGACTGATTTTAATTCCTGGTACCAGCAAGAGCTATAGTGATATCGTTTTTTAAATGCGCACAGCTGGTATTGCTAGGATTTATTGTGGTTTATATAAACAGTTTGTAAGAGAGCTGTCATCAGACTAAACATTTCAACTCATTAAGTTCACCATGCATTTTGAAGGGGGTAACCTGGATAGAATGGTTACATTTCATCTTTCTGATGCAGACAAAATATGATGTCATCCCCACATGCACATTTTGCCATAGAGTATTCCTACTTAAGCTAAAACGAGTATTAATCTTACATGGAAAGAAAAATATTTCACCATACAATCAAATCAAATACAAACTCACCCTACTTACCATGAAGGCAACTCCAATGTATCCAGATAAATAACACAGGTTTCTAAAGCAATTAAACCGATTGTTTAAGAGGGGGGGGTAATCTAATTTAAAATGCTGCTTTAGAAGAAATATGAGCAGGCAACAGCTAAAAGGATTACTTCTTTGACTCCAAAAGACAGACACATGTTCTCATCATCTCTTCATCACGCTCTCTCTCACCTCTCTTTTTCTCCCTCTCTCTTTTTCTCCTTCTCTCTTTTTCTCCATCTCTCTCCATCCTTCTCTTTACGTCTTCTCCTCTTCCTCTCTCTCACCTCCCCTACACTCCTTTCTCCACCTCTCCCACCTACAGTGCAGCTCAAACAGCTCCCTCTTACCTTTAGGGTTCATTGTTTAAAGCAGGAGTTGGCAGGATGGTTTTAACTCCCAAACTTCACTATTCATTACGAAGGGCAGGCACTAACAAGTTACATTGCCATGAAGGGCCGATCTGGCCCTGTACAATATATTCTATGTGTTAGGATACTTTGAGGTCTTTGTGATATAACTACACATTAAACAGGACCAGCCATGCTCTTTCTGGAGCAGATGCTCACTGGGGCTGGCCCTTCGTAATGTATAGTAAAGTCAAAAAGGTAAAGTATTAGGCATAGTAAAGTCATAAGGCACCAAAGACCATGGTGGTCTAGTTTCAATTGGTTAACCACAGATTAAAACCATTCCTTGTAATATATTCTGGAAAATAAACTAGGTTATAATCAGACAAAGAGAATCAGTCGCAATCAGGTGTTGTTGACTACAGTTCTGATGGCTGAGCATGATGGGAGTTCAGCAGTTCAGGACCTGAAGCGCTACATGCTGCTTTTTCCTATTAGCAGACAAAATAATGTCTAAAATAAACCTATCAGGTTAACGTTTATTTTGGTTTCTATTAATCTTCTTTAACTTCTGTAAGAAAAGAGCTTTTACTTGCACAATTTCTTTTTTTTTACTCAAATTCCTCTTTGCGGTATTTATTCACACAGCGGAGACTATAAAACCATTTATGTGCTTCACTTTTGTAAATCAAAGTCAGCCTCCAGAAAGGCCAGAATCTTGAATGAGACGTATAACACAATTCAGGAGCCCATTATGTTAAAATAAAATCACAGTCCATATTGCCTTTCTAACTGAATAAACGTATAACTCAGAACTCTGCGAGGCTATGTATCTAGCATATGTGTTAAAAAGAGAAATTGATCTAAAAACCGATTATTTTTTAAATAGGAACGTTTTGGATGTAAAAAATCATGTATATAACATTCACCTAGACCAGTATTTCTCAATACGGCGAATAAAACGATTAAGTGGTTTTACATTTCTGGTAATGGGTATTATGTAATAAAATAACCAGATTTTAGTAAGGTTTGGGTAGGGCATGGATGGCCAATATTTACATTAATTTCCTACATCTTTTCCATCTACAGCATCCATTGGATGTTGTGATCTAGGTACCAGCCTTGTTGGCTGAGCTAGAACCAGGAGTTGGACCTAGATGAGGCTCTAGATATAAGGATTATATTGTATATCATCAAATTGACTCCTGTTCTAGCCGTGTTTTAAGTGAAGTGCAGTAATTCCTGATACACAAATACATCTATTTATCTATTCATCTATATACAGTATATGTTTTACTAAGATATTTCTGTGTGGACAGCTAGGGCTGTATGTTGCTGTGTATGTTACACAGATGTGCAATCTAAGACTGGGAAACACTGGTCTAGATTACGTTTTATAAGAAAAAGAATTAACAAGGAATTAAGATAATAACAAAATGATTTTTTGACATCCAATACATTATTTAGAGTTAGGAACTACAAATAACATTACTAGATATCTTCAATAAAACAAATGTATTCGTTTTATAGACATAATATAATCGACTTATGTTTTACAACTAATTAAAGTAAAAAAAAAACTGTTGAAAATGTTGAATAGGCACTTACTGGAATTACAGTTAATCCTGATACAGTCTAGATAGGGAAGAATAGATGAGAAATGAAAATTTATCCTTCAAGGTATTAGCTGCAGACAACCAATAATATTACAGCCCACCCTTCCGGGGACAGACACATGCACAATTGGCCAAATTTGAGTGATCTTAAAAATCTTACTTATAGACACAGGAGTAAATGCATCAGACATCAGAATGGCCACTTTAAACAGTGCCACATGGAACAAAAACCTAAGAGAAAAATATTATGTACCGATCAAAGATGTAGGATCTAGAAAGGCAGCAACATTTCCCCATCTGTGCAAGAACAGGTAGTCACTGAGAAATTAAAGAGAATGTGTTCCGTCACAATGGGGTCCAGTGCACGCCAACTAGGATCGGGCATCTTGGACAGAGAAGATCTACCTCAAAAGCTGAAGGGTTAAATGACAGTATAGAAATGGTGCAGTTAATAAAGAGGGCATAAGCAAGTTATCTAATCTGACGATTTAGACTTTAATTACTATCTAATAACCAGATACGAGCCAAATGATTTCTATCAACATAGGGTTAGGGCACCAGTGACAGGCCCACAATTTTCTTTTTGTTATTTTTTTCGTCTGTTATTTTTTATTGTAATCTCCATTGAGAAACATTCATTCTTTACTTTATTTCTCAAGGAAAGAAATTATATGTTATATTTAATATCATTGCTGCACCAAAATAAAGAAAAAAGGTAAATAATCCCAAAAGGAAGTTGTGTTACTGTAGAGTGATCAAGAATAGATTAAGAATTATGCAGCCTGTACGTACTTTCAAAAGTAATTCCGCAACAAGGCTGTAATAGTAATGAGCTTTCAAAATAAACGATTTTTGTGCCTTTGAGGAGTACATACGTGCTAAAACTCAGATTTTATTCCATACAGCAGAGTTTGTCATGTGTCGTCAACCGCATCAGAAAAGTGGTGGCAAACAGTTTGGGATCAAAACGTGCACATCGCTTGTCACAGAATACATTGATGGGGCGTTTTAGTTGAATGCTGTTTTAGGAATTAGCCTATGTCAGCCACTAGAGGGCACCAGAGCCACACGTAAAGAAAATCTTTTTAAACACATTTTTTGCTCTCATTCTGTGTTGCAGTGTAGTGGATTTATACATTTTCTTTACACAATAGAAATATTGTATCTTTTTGATTCCCATTTAGTGATGTTTTTTCCAATAGCAGTTTAAATGTGCCATACATTTAGTTTTGCCTACTAATAGTCTCCCATGTGATACAGTAAACCATTTTAGTAGTTTTTAATGACAATAAGTATTTACATGTGTCTTAAAATGTTAATTTTTTTAATGCCTCTGATTTTGTAAATAGAGCTCTTATATTCTAAGCTTTCTTAATGCAAAGATGAACAACTTGGGTGCCAAAGCCACTTGCATAGTCATTGGTTAAATATTATGGGTCACCCAAGGCATCTTTTCTGTGGCCACCAAGACAATTATTCTGTGAAAGAGGTTGTGTGGATTATGCTCACCAGACTGTTTGCTAAGGGCCGCAGACCTTGGTCATTGAAGGGTTATGTGCACTCTGGGTAAAAAAAAATGCAATCACAAAAACTTAAAACCAAGGATTTTTAGTGTAAATAAAAACTTTGTTTCAAAAGAGAAGCAAACATTCTTTAAATCTGAAGGGGATACTTATCAAAAAATTGCTGCCACATGTTTCATTTAAGGGGGACATTAGAATAAAATGCTACTTTGGATGAAAAAGATAATTGTTATCGTATCTTCTCTTTTTCAACAAAAAAAATTGTAATGCAAGCAAATAAATAAACACAATGTATGAGAGTAAAAACAAATACAAATCTAAAAAAAATATTTAAA
The DNA here is from genome assembly GCA_009364415.1 of Spea multiplicata. Lineage (NCBI taxonomy): Eukaryota > Metazoa > Chordata > Amphibia > Anura > Pelobatidae > Spea > Spea multiplicata. Next base: position 5,871,370 of record VKOC01000005.1, read on the forward strand.
AAAAGGCAAGCAAAACAACAAATATAAAAGTCTGATAAAAATAAAAATGGGTCGATTCATGTTGGGAAATGTTACCTAGATTGACCGTAAGTTTCACGCGTCCTGCGTCCAGCTCTAAACGTAGAGTATCTGCAGAGTCTCTCGAAGTGGTGGCCATTAAAATGCCATATGCACGTTGAGACCTGAAGCGCAAGGAAACATCTTCTGCTTCTGTGTGCATAACCAGAGGGAGCTGTATCTTCATAAACATTCCTCCATCGTAGCTTAAAATTGTAGCCTCTGAAAAAAAGATTATAGGAATCCTTGTTGTTTCTTTGGCAAAATATATTACAGCTGCTCTGTGGTGTCTACTGTCTATATCAAATGCTATGGGGATTTCATGTGTTTTTATGCATTTTTTTATAATTACATTGAAATAATTGCTAAGCTGTAAGTGTATTATTTATTACAGACTTATTACAGACTTAGCTAAGACATTGGTTATCGAGCAATGCAAGGCTCTACATAATTTTACTTACTAGGTCTGGCCCTACCATGAAACTGGATAGCTGCACATGGAGGTCACCACTACAAGGTCCTTTCTTACAGTTTTGCTCAAAGTTTGCATACCCTGGCAGAAATTGTGAAATGTTGGCATTCTTTGTGAAAACATCCCCACTGTGAAGCATGGTGGTGGCTCGCTGATGTTTTGGGGGTTAGTGAGCTCTAAAGGCACAGGGAATCTTGTGACAAATTGATGGCAAGATGAATGCAGCAAAATACTGGCAGACTATTTGCATTCTTCCACATGAAAGCTGCACGTGAGATGCTCTTTGAGTTGCGGCCTTGACAAACACAAGGCCAAGTTGACCCTCCAGCGGTTACAGCAGAAAAAGGTGAAGCTTCTGGAATCGCCATAACAGACCTTCTGACCTTAATATCATTGAGCCACTCCGGAGAAATCTCGCACATGCGGTTCATGCAAGATGACCAAAGACTTTGCATTACCTGGAGGCATTGTGCCATGACGAATGGCTGTGCCGTTCTGTTATTAATTAAGTTAAGTATGAATCCCATAAGAAATAAAAGAAATGTGTTTTGCCTGCTTACTCTTGTTTTCATGAAAATGGTACATATATTGCCATAAAGTAACACAGCTCTACATGATGTGAACAATCTTAGTGGGAATCTGTGGTTCGGAAGCATCTAGAACCATGCAGAGTTGGACAGAAAGTCTGTGAGTGTTGGTGACGGTGACTAAACCCAGGAACTTGTAGCTACCAATTCTAGCTCCTAACACAACCTGGACTTTTCTGGACTTTTCTGAGGTCCAGATGTTCTTTGACGTTATAAAAAGATGGATTCCATACCACCATGCTTTTATACAAAGAGTCCATGTTTATTAGGTTGATATGATAGAAGTTTATTTAAAGCACCCTTATAAGAGGTCATAATCTAAAAACTATAGGGGCATAGGGTTAGATGTAATGTAGGGATAATTTACTTTACTGAGAGTGTGGTAGTCAAGTGGTACAGCCTCCCAGCAGACATGGTAAAGGTTAATACTGTAAGGTAATTTAAACATGCCTGGGAAAGGCATTTGGCTCTCCTAAATCTAATGACCAAGGATGGATTAAGGATTGAGTCTTAACAGCAGAAAAAAATTGCAGACTAGATGGGCCAAATGGTTTCTGCCATCAAGTTATATGTTTCTATAAGACCTTTAATAGTTAATACCACAAAATTTAAACTGCATGAATTACAAAAACAAGCCAAATTATAGGTTACTTGAATTATGCATGTAAGTCATAATAATGTTTATGGTAATTGTATATTATATTTTATATATTTAGAACAGCTTTGAAACTTTAGAGCTGTAGCCTACATTATATACCTGAGAGAATCTTTGCCTAAAGATACTTGCATACTGTGATCAACAATAGAAATGAAAGTCAAAGCCAAATTATATTGATGTGACATCTGTCATTCCATCTGTTACCTTCAATAAAAAAGAAACCAATGCTCCGATTATACTCATGCTTTTTGTTTCATGTATAATCAGGGAAAGATCATAATGTGGAAATAAATCATGTTTACTTTTATGGCAGCAGCGGGACGGAATTATATATTTCCATATATATATACTAATATAATATATATATGATATATTCCGTAGTATATATATATATGTCTGTAGATGAGTGATTTTGAATAATAACTTCCACTTAAATTTAAGGGGTAGTAGAAGTATTATTAAAACACTCATCTACAGACACCAGACAAGCTTGTTTTTCCCTCAAAATCTCATGGTGCTGCCACGACCACAAGGGATTCTGGGTAGGCTCATGCAAATAAGGTTAACAATCATCACCTTTGCCTCTATATCCACTTTATACGTGGATCCCTTGAAAGCAATTGTCCGCTGTGGTCGTGGCAGCACCATGAGATTTTTGAGGGAAAAACAAGCTTGTCTGGTGTTTATGGATGAGTGTTTAATAATACTTCTACTATATTATATATATATATATATATATACTGTATATATATATATACTGTTTCTTATTGTCTCTTGTTCCGTATACACTGTGCCTTGTCCTGCTGCATCAGGACTCCTTCATTCATGTGTATCCCTTTTCCCCTCCTTTATTGACAAAATCACTAAAACTTTGAATTACAAAAAAATATATACTGCATACTATATACTGATGTATTTTGTTTTACAATTTCGGCAAATTCGGTAAAAAAAAAAGAAAAAAAAATCTCCATTTGTGTAATGTCTTCTATGTTTTGCATAGTCGGCAGCTGGCTGGGATGACTGGATCAGGGGGTCACCTATAATCACCCCAGAAAATATCCCCAATGTGAGGGTCAGCCTGGTGCCCGACTGGGGGCATGTGCATGAGCTCTATGTCTATACTGGCATTCTAAATGCAGTGTGTTTAGGGTTTTGTGGGAAGACAAAAAGGTTTCTTTTGCTTGTTTATTGTGGTTGAGGACTAGCCCTAGGTCTAGCGTCCCTTCCAAGAGATTCTAAAGCTCAATATGTTTATTCTCCATAGACTGAATTGACTGAAAACCCATATTAAAACTACATGAAAAAGGCTCATTATAAACACAGCATCAGCTATTACAAGCGACACAGAGGCACAGATAACAGAAAGGCCTTGGGGTCCGGTGCCTGTATTCTACCCCATACTCTGCACTGTACCTGTACCTGGAACTGGAAGAATTTAACCGACACAGAGAAATCAGCAAGCATTAGAAATGAATAATCAAATGATCTACCTTCTTCCACACTCAACGCCTCAGCATATTTTGCTTTTCAAATATATTTTATTAAGCATTTTTGAAAAATATACAAAAACCTACAGTGTTGTTACACTTTTTATCTAGATGAGATATCTGTATTGCTGTATTAGCTCCAGAGAGGAGATCTAAAAAAAAATGTGTGATACCTTTTACTGAACCAGGTTCTTACATTTAAATTACCTATAAGCAGTGGCCTACTAGAAGGCATCACATACTTCTTTGGAGATCCAGGGCTTTGGCTGAATGAGCAATTCCATTAGTAACCTTGAAATCTCACACAAACAAGATCTAACGGCAGCTGACATTGAGTATACCGCGCATGCTTACTCGTAAGCAGGAGAATGCATTCGACCGATGTGTTTCACTGATGCCTGATGAGCTTTATTGTGGTCAAGGTCTGGTTTAAATATCTAGAGATTACCAACTATTGGATCGTGATACTTTTAATTAACATTAACACCGATTAAGACTTAGATGGCTCATTGAATCAAGCCCCCAGTCCGCTTAAAAAGTGAAGCATTTTGGTCGTTATAATTGACTCCACTGGTTCCCCTTTTCCATGGCAAGGATGTCAAATAAACTTTTATTATTTTTTTCCTTATAGTGCAATATCATCTCCACCAGCCAATCTTTATCTCACATCTTTACGATGGCTATTAATCAACACATAACCAGAAATTGCTTGCAAAGGACGGGTCGCAGATTGCTGGAAACATGGCTTCCTGGTTCGCTTTATGAATTCTCCTTATGAACTGCAGACAACGACTTAAGACTCACATAGACAGAACTGTCCTTCGGTTTTAATTAAACAATGTGAGGAACGCAACAAAAATGTATCACCTCAGCAGTACCAGGAAAGAACATCTAATTCCTCATCGTTCAACACCTCAGGCTCCAAAATGTAGGTTATAAACTCTATAGGAGCGGAAAGTACTGATTCTGAAATAGTGTATGTCCATGCAAAATAACTGTGTTAAGCACTAAAAGGGTAAATTACGGTAAAGCACTACTGTAATAAAAATATAATAAAACAAAACTTAAAATTGTGCTGTTGCCTTATTTTCTAAAGAGAGGCATGGTAGGCTAGATGTCCAGAATTTGCGAGGTTAGGGAGCCAAGAAGACCGAGTTTGATTGATGTTTTTTCAGTATTTTGTACCAGAAGGACTGCAGAGATTCTGCATGCCTTGAACTTATGTCACTTTTACAAAAAAAAGAAAAGGGCACAGCTTCATAATATCTTTAGTTCTAATTACATCTCTCATAGCTAGAAGGAACAAGCAAGAGCTCAGGAAAGACGGTTACTCTAGATAATCGTGCATAATATGTTATCCTAAAGCAAAAAACATAAATATGTTCCATAGCTTGTAGTCTATCATAAAATTAGCTCATTTATCAAGCTTTTGAACAGTTTTTAAATCTAGGGGAAAAAATATCCACAAATATTTTATTAAAACTTCTTGTGAAGATACATAGTGTCTGAGAGAACAGCTAAGGCTGAGTTATTTATCCATGTCTCGAATAGGATAGGGCAATAATCCTATATGTCAGCATATATGTAGTAAGCTGTCTAACCAATATGAGATCTTGGTAACATACATCTGTATGTCTAACAAAAACATAGAATATGATGTTAGGTAGGAACCATTAAACGTATCTACTCTGCCTAATTTCTCTGTTCCTTGGTCTTGGGTTATGTAGGATTGCCTTATGTTGATACGTGATTCTTTACATTTCTACACCTCTACCACTTCTGGTGGGCTGGTATTCCACTCTCCTACTACTCTCTCTTCCATTTCATCGAAGCCCCAGATCCTCTAGCTGTAGATTATGCCCTCTTGTCCTAACATGTCTCCTCCTTTGAAATATACTTCCCCCCTGTACTTTGCTGAACCCTGTATTTATTGTTTTTATCACATGTCCTCTCGCCATTATCTTCTCCAAAAGGACATATAAACAATACAAAATAAGCAAAACTCACAGTAGGCGAATGTTCTTTAAAAACATCTTGAACCCATTAATCTTTAATTTGCTATCACAAGTGTTCTATAAAGTAACACTTGAAGTAACCAGTAATAGTCAAAATTGGCTGCACTGAAACCTTAATTTGTTAGTACTTAGAGTCATCTTAGATTAGACACTTAAGCATGACACAAATGTAAAATAAAATAGAAAATTGGATGCATGATTAAATCTCCTTAGAGCAATGGATAAAAGTATTTGAAGACAACGGACGAAAACAGAACCGATTAAGTAGGTTATTTCTATTAATCTCATGGCAAATATAAAAGAGGACACCCTCAGCTTTATGCATTTTACAAAAATCTGCAAGTAGTCAGCAAGTGCACTATAACTGGACCTCACTTTAAGCCTGCCAGTCACAACCGAAAGTTCCAACCATTATAAGAACTTATCGGACACTGGCCCACTGGGCATTTGTCTGGTGCACCGGATGGCAAGTTGGAGCTTGATGTTGTTAAGATGATTTTACATTCCAGTCTTAAGGACTAATAACTTTGCAGCAACCCCCCCCCCAAAAAGCAGCCTGGGACCCCACACCACAGGAACTAATCTGGTGTAGGAGCACCACTATAGGTAAGTGTGGGAACCATTAGCCACCAGACCACTAGGCATTTGCCAACTCTTGTTTCTATCTATCTATCTATCTATCTATCTAAAACCCATTAAAGATATATATTTTTCTGCGTATCCTGTGAATAAACCTGGGCAGCGATTGCTTTAAAAAATATAGGCTGTCAGGAGCATTATTGAAATGCACATCTCCTGCTTTTTTTGCAGATCAGCATATGCCTCTCCTCCAAATCAGGACAATATGCAAACAGTTTACTCTTCTCATTTATTTCCACCTTGACCATATGTAGTAGCTTCATTTTGCCACAGGGTGGAACACATTGCTTACTTAATTGAATGACTTTGTAATTTATCTGACAGTTTGGTTAAACCCTATGCCAGTTTTACTCCACCAGCAGCAGAGCAATCTGGAGGCATTAAAATCGGTAGCCAACAGACAAAGCAATTTGGTGCATAAAACTGAATATAGATATTACTTGCAAGATCAGGATTTTCACGGCATTCAATTTAAAAAAATATTGTATGTGTTACAATGCCTTTTCACTTTTTTTTCATATTTCTTTACTGCTCAATAACAGGAAAGTATAACGTCTTCATCTCTAGGATGCCGACTGTAATGTGATATTGCATTGTGATAGACGCGGTTTTAGATTACGACCTACGCCTTGCAGATTAGGCTCATCCAGAGCCGAAAGACTGAATTATGTGTTGGTTGCAGGAATTCACAAAACCTGACATTCAAGAATATAACAATATTCCATAATAAAATTGAAGTCATGGCCTCAAAGGTGCTCTTAATTCCAGGACATTGCCACATTTATTGCAAACCACTAGTCATTTCAGCAATGTATGTGTTATTTTATAATTTTATCTTGAAATGCATTTTAGGACGTTTTTCCTGACTAAGGATATGGATTACATTACATTTGTGGTAATAGCTGCCTGTTAGCTCCCCCATTATTTTTCCTAATTAATTGATATCTCAAGATATCATTTCAGTACCTAGTTGTGTATAAATTAGGTCGTAATAATAATAACAAACTGAGATATTTTATAAAATTTCTCTACGCCTCTACAGTGGCTGAATGAGATGGTGCTGAAGGGGATTATGTGATATAAAAAAATCAAGCCATTCCGATTCATCTTCCAGTATTATCTGAATACCGAGTTTCTTTCGGAGACAGTGCGCCACATGCAGGGGTGGGCTGGCACAGCACATAAGGGGGCAACTGATTGCCCGGCCGATCCAGAGTAAATACTGGCTGTTCAAAACGAGGTTAAAAGCAAAAGAATGAAGGGGTAAAAGAGGAAGGGGGTAAGGGAGTAACTATGTATGTATGTCAGTATGTGTGCGTGTGTTAGAGTGGAATGATATTGAGAGTGATGGAATGTAACATTGACTGTTGACATTATTTTGTAGATTATGACCTTCCCCATATTGCCTGCATGAATTGGAATATTACATTTAGCACCAACAGACACGTAGAAATTTAGTTTGAAGAATATTATTTCATACTTTCCAAGAGCAAATGCATCTTAGTCAATCCTGGAGTATTACAAAAAATATGGATAGGATTAAATGTGTGCAATGTGTTGTCCCTTCAGTACAACTATAAGAGATTTAAAAATAAGACATTGTCAAGCTCCAATTAAAATTCTTCAAACGAAGGTCAATAACCTACCTCTTTCACAAGAGCGTCCCAGGTAGCCGGTACCTGAACAATCACAGACATATCTGTTCCATCCATCTCTACAAACACCATTGTTTTTACATGGGTTGTTGAGGCAAGGCTTTGTGGTTTCTCTGGAGCATGATGGTTTCACCCCAGCTGTACCCTGAAGCTCAGCCATCTGACGAATATCTTTGCTTTGGCCATCAATAAACAAATCTCGTATGCATCCCACATATCCGTAGTTTAGAAGAGCTGTCCATACTTCAGTTGGAAACACCAAACCAGCTTTATTTTCAGGTAAACCCCCCAAATACAAATCATCATCAAGGTCAAGAATTTCACTTTCACCCGGGGCTGTGTAAGGTGTGCGTATAGTGTTGACAGAAATGGTACCTGTAATTGACAAAATACACAAACTTAACAATATTTAAACACTAATTACCTTATGTTTTAATAAGTAAAACATCGAAACACTGGGAGAAAAAAAGAGCATGGAAAGTGGTCAGATCTAGGTGTGTGGTGGGAAAAGCTTAACAGCTAAAGACATATGGTACCTTAACCCCATAGGGTGTCAAAATTGGACTGAAGGTACTGGGTACCCTGTATCAGTAATTGAGTATTGTGCGTCATTAGCATTCCATGAGTATGCCATGTACAATGAGCCAAATATATTAAATATAATAATATTCTAAATATAGAAACTATATGATTTGCCTGGGAGTGTCAATCTACTGCAGTAGAGGTACAGATGGAGTCCTATATGCATGTCTGTGATTGGGTAACAGATTAATGATGGCTGCTTTCCATGCAGTACAGATGAGGATCTGAGGACATAGATGCTCAATTGCACTAAGGGATGGCGTTATTCCTCAAGGGTTTTCCGAATAATATGTAATATTATGATTTTTGATTTATCATAAAAGCTTGCATTGACCAGTACGAAACCCACAAGTATTTAAAATTCAAAACTATTTTCGAACTGGCATTTTTTATAAAGAGACAAAAAGAGATTATGAAACTGCATAATGCATCCCACCGAGGTTGCTGCAGAAGACAAATTACCGGTATTTTGATTTAACATCGTTACCAGTAGTCCCTGTGTTTCCCATTTCCTATCTATGATTCTCTTAACTAGTATTGTAGTAATTGTGGGTTGACCTTGTGGGCATGTGAATAAATTCATTTTAAGCTGTGTTTTAAATTGTGGCAGTATTAGTGATTGATGATTTCTAATACACTGTGTTCTTTTAACACTTTTTTTTACAACAAAGCCCCTTCTTGCTATATTTCAAAAGGGGACGTTACAACACATTTTATTATACAGAACAACATTTCAGCATTTGTTTGTGTGTGTGTGTGTATATATATATATATATATATATATATATATATATATTATTAATATATATATACATATATAACAATGTTTGAAATAAACTTGGCATATGAAGTATTAAGCCTAACTTGGAATGATTCTAGCTACTGTGCTAAACTATTAGTCAACTACAGAATGGATATATTTTTTTCTATGGTGATTACTTCTGTTCCCCAAAACCAAATCATAAAACAGAAACAACCGAGCTTCCAATTGGAGCCCTCTCTAACTAAACAATGCTACGCCAGGCTCTGGAAAACCTCCCCCAAAGGTCCAGGTAGGTATTGCCTCACTTGGCTCAGGGATGGTCTTCTTCAGGGCTTCTCCTTGGCCTGGGAGCGCAGAGAAACTTCATCTTCCCCCAACAGTCTCTCGGATTAGGGGGTTTTAACGCCCAGCACCTGTGCCTGACGCCGGCCCCATAGGAATCCCCGAGCAGATCTTGCAGACCTTTAACCTCTTGGAAAAGCCAGCATGGATTTTCCATATAATGAGGGAACGGAGCATTGGCCCACCCTGTTCTCCAATGGCTCCACCCCAGGGACCCATATGTATGATCTGCATAACACCTGTACCCAAATACCATGAGTATCATCTCCCTGGGGTTTACAGCCTCACAGTACATAAATATATTCTCTTGCTCTTTTAAAACATAACAAATTTCTTTTGACTGTCTTCACCTTTTTGTAACAGTTGCATGCTGCCAATAACAGGAATGGAAAGAAACAGAGAGGGGGTTACCGGAGTGAAATATGTTTTCAATGACTGTAAACCTTGATAAATCTGTGACTTGGGGTTCTGAGTAAGCCGTAGATTAACCAACCCAAAGATTCTGGACATATGCTATTTTAATATAATAATATTGATGTCTCAAATCATGTTAAACATCCTTAAGGGATATCTTTGATGTTTGTAAGTCTATTGGAGTCTTACAAAACCCTAACATTATTGTGCCATGTAGCCGCTGTGGACAGACTTTTTCATCGGTTATATAGCTTCCATCTTTTCTTTCCTGCATCGCTGACAAAATCGTAGAGCAAATCTAGCCAAAAAAACTCCCACAGGTACACTTTAATGAGTTCTTCAATGATTCATTATTTCAGCAATTTTGTTTTCTTAAATCACTTCTGAAATAATGAAGACATTTTTCCAACACATTTTTTGTATTCTTTGTGTTAGCTCAAGGTAACAAAATTACCTTTCATTTACAAATTACATTTTTTAGAATCTGAATGGAACGAGTTAAAACATACCAAGTGCATTATCTTTCAGTTATTTGTTCTTTATTTCAAAATAAATATTGATCTTATCCAGTGCTCACCCTCCAATATCAGCAAATACTCTAACTTGGATTGTACAATAAAAAAGAAGAATGAATTTGTTTTGTAGTAAAATCATTTAGCATTTAGTTCGCTGGCCAAAAGTAAAATGTATTTGTTATTGTCATTAATTAGACATTTAAAGATTATATTAATAAACGTTATTTTCTTAGATTGTAATTTTTATTAGATTGTATTAAAAAATATTAAAAACAGAATTAAATGTATTTATTATATATTTTTTAAATATTATTATAGAATAACAGATCATTTTGAGTGATTAAGTTTAATATATTATTAAAACATAATGTAATATTTATCAAAAATAGATTCTGACAGCAGATACGTATCAGTCTTCCTTTTTAGCACTGTATTAGCAAGTCATAAAAACCAATTATTAGTTATGTTACTTTAAACTCTTAATTCTAATAATTCTTCTAATATTGATTGTCCTCTAATTCATATTTGATTTTTATGGTTCTTAGTGATACATGAATGTTCATAAAAGGTAAAACACTAAAATACATTGAATGTGTACAATGTTTTTTACATCTAGCTATTGTGGTGAGTCGTCCACAGATCCTAAAAAAATATATAGAAATAAAGATAGATAGATAGATGGTACTTTTGTATTAACCAGATACATATGTTTTAGCCCAAGTCCAACTGCTTCTTTTTTCAGATTTTTTTTTCTTATATCTTTTTGTGTGTTGTGTGAAGTTGCAGTTCACGTTATGAATATGACGATAAGTATAATATTTTGGATCATAATGGATAATATATATATGGATAGATATCATGTGTGTGTATGTGCATGTGTGTCATTTTAATCTTATTGAAGGCAAAGAAATGTAATTTCCTGACGGAGAGAAGGAGATGATTCATTATGCTCTGTCAAAGGTTAACAAATCCATCCTGGCTATAACTCAAATGTAACTGTAATAGGAGCATGATGAATAACCCCACCGCCAGATAGTGTATTGCTTTATATAGCATTAAATGGGTTCATCTATCTCTTTGGAGCATCTCAGCCTGTGGGGTGCAGAGAAACTCATCTGGACACTTAAGTCAGTAAGATAGCTCTTTTAATTTCTAAATATATTTAAATTGTTTGTGGATGTAATTCTTGGTATAACAAACTGTGTGTAGTAGTAGTTTTATACAGTTTTGTATAGTTTATGAATACATATAAAAATGTGTCCTTTTTTAATTCAGCACCCAAAAGGTTTATTTACAGAAGTAGCATTTACCGCCAGTCTCTCTAGGGTCGGTCTATTCGAGTTTTGGGTTAACTCTATTGACCAGGTTAAACTGACCAGGCTTAACAGAAGTCACACACTCTCTCGTGTTACAAAATGGTACTTTGAGTACCATTTTGATTTGAGGGCGTAGAACTATACATTTTGGGGGTTAAGGAAAGGGCATCTAGGTTGAATGAGAGGTCATACGCCCTTTACACCAATTAGCAAGATATTTAACAAAAAAAAATGCTGAACCCAAAATATATTGGAGGTGAGTGGCAAGTACATCACCCTCTTCCTCTTTAAGTCAGTGGTCTTCAACCATCAGGTGTGGCTTGGACACCAGCATCCATTATGGAATCCGTTGAAACTGGGGGCAGATTGGATACTTTTTTATATGTTGTTTTAATGTCTGGCTTTTTGAACTTATTTTTTTTTGGGATGCTGCCTTTCAGGGGCATTATTTCTAGATGGCCTCTAAGGTACAAAACATAATAATATCCATTTTTGTGTATAAAGAGGGTGGATGTCAATCTTTACTCCTGTTTTCTGTTTTTATTTGTTGTTTATTCATTAATATTTTATTTTACATATTTTTTGCCTTTTTAACGGTTTAATTTTGTTCATGGGTGGTTGGTGCATTTCACTTTGCATTCCCTTAATTAACTTTGATACAGCTTGCATTTACAACTCACCTTCGTTTTGTGGGTTGATGAATCCCTAGGTTGCTTGATTTATAGAAGCAATACCTCTGCAATGGCTATAGTCCAACTTCAGTTTTAGCTGGTGTCCCCTTCTACCTTCCTTTCCATGTGTATAAATATATATAATATATATATATATATATATATATATTATGCTTGCAAGAGCAGGGACCTCTTCTTCTTTGCACCAGTTTGTTACTGTGTGTGTTTTTGTACGTGAAATTCTTCTACCAAGTGTAACAGCGCTGCGAAATCTGCCGCGCTTTATAAATAAATCAATTATATATTTATATTATTATAAATTATTTCTCTTATGTTTAAAAACGAAAAAATTACCTGTTCGTCCATCCCGCTGGAAATCTACATGATACCATTCTCCGTCATTTACTTTTTTCGGCAATGCTTTTGTCTTAATAGTTCCTGACCCCATGTCCAAGAGCAGGTAAAGCTGACCATCTAGCATCTCAATGGCAAAAAAGTCAACTTTGATCATTTGTGGGTTTTTGGCATCTTTCTGATGTCTGGGTTTTCCGTGGCTAAAAAGTATCAGTCCATTCGGTTCTGTTGTTCGGAAATCGAATGATATCGAGCCAGTTTTTTTAGCATTCCATTTTGGCAAAGAAATAAAAGATTCTGGCGTTTCAAAAGTGATTGGTTCCAAAGTTGCAACGTTTTCACATTTAAATGCAACAATACCATGGACCTTCATTTTAGGATCACCTTGCTTAGCAAGTCGGGACAATTCAAGCCTCACGTCATTGTTTTTATAAACAACCTGCAAACATAAAAATATATATAACATATTAACACTATGTAAAATTACACCATGGTGCATATTAAGTACATTTAATGAACATTTTGACTTCCAGTTTTAAAGTGACAGCAATGTTCATTTTTTTATATAGAGGCATCACTTAAAGGGACAGAGCCAGAAAATAACCTGTTATTAAAATCACGGTGGATTTAAAAATTAATATGCATTTATGTATACTTTCCTATATGTTCAACCTTATTTTCAAATGTATGACTAAAACCAAAACAAAAAAAATAACATTAGATATATATCCCCTCTATCTTTCTCTTGGAGTATTTTCCGTGATCCTACATGTTCACAATCCAAAAAGCCATTTTACTGGGCTGACTGGGAGTCACTGAGTAGAGCCTAAGTTCTAAGTGAGAACATGATACGAGTAGACACTACCACATCTCATCTGGTGTCTAGTTATCTCCGGAGATTCATTTTGGAGGGGGGTAGATTATGACTCTCCAGTGCTCCAGTGTTTATTTTGCACCCTACACCTAGTTTCCTGACTCAGAAGTATTGAGGGCACTTAATAGGCCTAAACTACTTTAGTAAATAGATTAAATATAAAGTCAAAATCAAACAGCATCAATTAAAATTGTGCTTTGTTCTTATTGACATCCACCATTATCTCCAAAGATGACGCTAAGTGGCTGTTCACTCGGAAGCATCTTCAGGGCAAGACCGGTGGAGTACTCAGTCATGTCAAAGAAAGATGTGCTTCCTACACAGACGTAAAGCTATACCATAAAATAACACTATATCGCTTTGGGCCACTTATGCAGGCCTGGACTGGCCATCTGGAAAAAAAAAAGAGCAAACATCTGGTGGGCCAGATGGCCGATGGTGCCGCACACTTACCTTTAATGTTGTTCAAGCTGCAGGTTGGATGCTTTATTATGTGGCCACCTGCAGATTGGGTGCTTTATTATGTGGCCACCTGCTACTATAGTGTAGTATGCAGCGGCACTTATGCCATTTGGTGGCTTCTAGCCTTAAGGTACCAGGGCTGCTTTCCTTCCCCAGAACTGCCTTGGTATGGTATGGTGTGGTAGTACATGGCATGGCTGAATGTACGACTAGGTAAAATAACTTTCAGTGGAACGTTATGATGGATCAAAGCTATATATAACTGGCTACGCCATTCAGAACAAGAATATACCGTAATATTTGGTTTCTGTTAGCTTATTTACAAAGACATGTTCTTCTATCCATTCACATATTATTTAAAGTTTTATTGCTGTGGAACTCAGCAACACATTCACACTCGCACATAGCCATAGCCATAGCTCGGAGACTAGGGAAAGAAAGATGGACGGGAGTATTGGCTCTTAAAGAGAACTTCCGAAGTGAGACACCTAGAAGGTATGAGTTCATGCATACCTTTCCCATTTCAACACCCAGAAAAGGTTCACCCATACTTATAGGAACTTCACCTCATAATACTTTGCTTGTCTTCTTCCAAAATAAGCAAAAAATGCTCATAGATGGCTCATATGGTCCTTGTGAGATGCCCGTAATGAGTAGGCGGCAAGGAAAATCACATGAATTATATGCCAATTAATGTCTCTTTTCTACGCAGACTTACTAGAACAACTGTCATACATCTAAATAAGCAGACGGTGTTCACAAATTAAAACTAATTCCCATGTAGCAGTGGTACAGATTATTCAAATGGACACGAAAACAAGAGAGAGAAAAAAAGCTGATCTCCTTGTTCACTTGATGTTCCTATGCAGAATGATTTTGGCATCATTTCAGATACATACAGATGTGATGTTCAATTACTTTCTGGGACATATGCAATCCATATAAGAAATGTACAGTGCTCAGCTAATGTTACTGTTAATTTAAATTTCATTTAGGTAATCTCTCTAGCTATCATTCTCAAATTAAATTTTGAGAGAATTTGATTGCTTAAAAGCCTTTAGCACCGAGCCATTTGGCTGATATATGATATTAGCTTCCCCGCATCTCAAAGCTCTTTTTTATGAATCCGTACTCACACGCTGAACTTTTATTCCCAAAGTGTGTCAAGGTCAAAGTCACAATCGCGGCATTTTGTGGTACTGTCAGTAGCCAACATGCACTTAGCGCAAAGGGAACATTAATATCTTTATCAACTGGGAACAGTAGAGAGGATGAAATTATCTAAAGAGGAGGAAGTCAATTTCTTCTCAAGAGCATTCCTACTGAATTCAAAAGAGTTTTCCCATTTCCCCCTGTGTAAGTGTGCGCAAGTATCATCAGATAAAATCGCGGCATGGGGATATTATCTAGAAGTCGGAACAATCCTCTGTACGTAAGGTGCTAATCTTTAAAAAGACATTCTGTAATTAAAGGCTAGCGCTGGTAATTAGCTGCGCTCTAATTTCAGACCTTCGTTATTTATAAAGACCTAATATCTTCTCGCATATAGTCAATTATATAAAGTCGCACCCCCCCTATTCATCCCTGATGATTTTTCCATCTTTTTATGCCATATACAGGTAACCACAATTAAGACTAAGTCTACCACTGTTCATATTTAATTAAAAAACATTATCCATGCAATGTTTCAATGTAAGATAAGACAGGCATATTTTTTTAACCAGTTTCTAGCCGCCACGTGATATAGATGAGGTTACCCAATCTAATTTTATACCGCAGTTGCACAAATCCACTACGGATCATTACAACTGTTTCCCTTACAGTCTAATCAGTGTGCTAAATGGAGTTTGTCTAACACACTCAACTTAATGCATTTCTGTTTTTATTTTACCAATAATGTGTTTTATACATAGAATGAATACCTCTACATCGCCTGTAAAGTTGCTGCGAGGTGTAAGCCTTGTAAAATTCCAGAAAAATAACATTTGTTTGCCAAATGTAAAGTCGCATTTTACTAATTCTTCCCCATGATGTTATCGCTCACCTGTCGTTAACTTGCTGATTGTTGTTGATTGGCTTGATGGAAAGACAGACCTAAACTTCCTAGAGTTTAATGTTTAACCATTTTAGGACCAAGGGTTTTCATAAACCAAGTGACCAAAGCTTTTTTGCCATTTGTTAACACTTTTGCTCAGATTTAACGTGTTTAGACAAATGCTTAGTACGAGTGACATGTTTATTATTTATGTTAAGCAACATCCGCCAGAATAGAATGATACCCGGCACACATAGTTTTATTAATTTTACAAGGAGCAAAATGCCTTACATAATATAACATCTTTTGTTATTTTAAAACTTTTGGGTTGTGGCACAAGGTGTCTGGGCACCAATTTTTTCATGTATTTATTTTCATATTTTTTTTTTCTTTTTATACTGGAGATCCTGACCACATGGTGAAATCACTGGGGTCTTTTATTTATTTATTTTTACAATTTCAAAAAACTATTTGTATTCAATTCTTTTGAAGCAAGAGAAACTATGTAGCCTTTTACAGCCCTGCAGCACTACTCGCTATACCGGTGATCATCCTGCAGAGGGATCATTAGACGTCCCAGCAGGTCAGGATAGACCCTCTAGGAACAGTTTAGCTTTGAGCTTTGTTTCCAGCAAATAATGCCTGGCGCTGTTGCACTTAGTCTGTCAGCGTGGGGCCAGTGATTCTAAAGCCTACTGGGAAGGGAGACTCCAGGCTGTCTTATGACAGCCCGATCTCCCGTATACCACATCCTTGTCGGTGCAAAGACCTTAGAATGTATTAAAACATCTTAGTGGTCATCTACGTAACTATGTAATAGTACTCCCTCAGTTTATATATGTATATATGCCAAACAAGTATAGGTCATGTTAATTAATGATTTTAATTTAGTAAAACTTTTATATAAATCAATGCCAAATGTTCTATTTTTAATTTTCCATGAAAAACAGCAACCTGCAGGCTACAGAACTCATTATGCTACAGGCATCCTCGAATAGTAAAAATATTTACTTTCATGTTTTCTGGACTAATTACAAAGTTACTGAGATTTAAAAAGTCATAAAAAAGCAGCCAATCGACTATATGCATATAAATATTATGCCCTAAATGCAAGCAACAAAAAAATCTAGGTTTTTTCCTATCCCAAATGGCAGGTCGGCATTAACTTTTAATGCCAGATGTGTGGCAATGTACTCTATTCCCTTGACACCAAAAGAGTTAAATCATTCTAGTGCTAAAACAGAGAGTTATTGCTTTTCAAGATCATAATTTGTGAAGGATCATTGAGGCTTTCCGGATAAACATTAGCGTCCTATGGAGAGCTCGCATGTAGTAAAACTTTAAAATACCAAATATATTTCTTGCAAATACAGCAACAAACTAAGACTAAGCTATAATTTTCCTAGGAATGAAAAGCTTTCCGGAAAAAAAAATACTAAGGTACTTTATTTTTTATTCTTTGCTTTAAACTTTAGCAAGTAAGTTTTATAAAGGATTATTTGCTTTATACTCAACACAGCTAAAAATAATAAAATTCTGACCTCCTACATATATTTCCAGCAATCCCAAAGCCGGATTAGGGGGTTTGGGACCCTGGAGCACCTTTTTTCTAGCGCACGAATATTTTTCCAGGTCAAAACAAATAAAAAAAAATAAAAGTATCGCAGATTCATCTATATTCCTTCATGATGTCACACCCTGTTCATAGAATAGGCATCATATCGCCCCTCCTCGAGTCCATACAATCTTTCATTGTAAAATAGGCGCTGTGCATGTGTAGCCAATGGCAAGCCAATCCGTTGTGTTATTGGATAGGACTGTTGATAGGTGGCACATAATTCCTGGTCAAGACTCTTTTGATCATATTAGGACAATTGGACAAAAATCTAATGTATAATAACATCATATTACACATAACACAACACAACAAAGAGTTGGAAAAAAGTAGGTATTTGTCCGGACTACATTTCACACGTCAAGACACTTGTTGTCTGGGTGCTGTAGTCCACCAACCGGCAGAGTACAAGCTCCTGCGCAGCCTGTGACTGGGCTCACAAGGCCCTTGTGACATGAAAGGGAAGGTAGGGGCAGCAAAGGAAGGGAAGAAGAAGGAGAAGGCTGAATAGCCAATAAGAGCAAACTCTGTGATGTAAAGCCCTCCCACACTTCCTGTCTGGGTGGAGATGGACACTCGGAGTGAGGAGCCGGCTCCGCACTGGGTTAATCAAATCATATGCATGTATGATGTAGGGTCGGCTCCTCTCAGCTGGTGTCTGACAGCCCCTCACATTAATCTAGGTTATGGCTGCAGAGGAGAAGCTCAGATTCCTACAAATCAAAAGGTCTATTACAGGATGGGGACTCAGGGCCCCCTACCTCTGGTTAATCCGGCCCTGCCCCAAATTACTGGAGTATGGCTGTTAAATAAAGTAAAAACAAAACAAAACAAAACAATATGAATAGGGGAGACTGCAAATGAACAGAGAGAATTCAGGGAAAATAAAATGACCTAGTGGAAAAAAAAATGACGATATGCACATTTATTTACATTCTAGTGTTTTCCATCAGCTGGAAAAATAAACACATTTTTGTTGAATGTGTGCGAAATAAAACAGAATATATTAATCATGCAACATATGATCAATTTCACTATTTTAAAAAGCTTTATTTCTGTTCAATCTATCATCTGATGCTTCTGCTATAGCAGCGGCTGTAACAAAAAAAAATGTTTTCACATTCTTTTCACACCTCCTATGCTTCCTGAACATTGTGTTGTTGTTAATGTTGCTATGCTATACGGACTGGAATCTGTGCACAGGCTGCCTGGCTACAAATAGCAGATTTTAGGTGGTGACTCAAGGATGTCACATAACAAGTATGATGATGAATGATGCCAGTATTTGTTCAGTGGGTGATGATCGTCAAATATATTTGTTATATTTATAACAAGTTGTATGAACCTCGGTTTACAAAATGACCCAAAATTGCATACCTCCCAACTTCTACCCCCCACCCTGGCCAATCGGGATGCCGGGGGGTAGAGCTCTGGAGGTGACATTACTGCTCATGCGCACAATTCTCCACATGCACAGTATGCATTCTGCAGGGTCACAGACACCAGAGAATGAAATTGGGATAGCGGGACTGTGGCCCTGAACTCCGCTGTCCTGCCAAGCTCTACATCTGTCCTGAAAAGCTTAACCCTAAGACCTGGTCAGGACCTACAAATATGCACAAAAATACAGAAAACATTCACTCAAAAACACAGATTCTGGGTTGTGGATATATATATATATATATATATATATATATATATATACACTGTATATTTTGGTTACCTAAATTCTTAAATTACAATTTTTTTGCGAATATAAAAAGATAAATAGTTTTGAATTTTCTTAATAGTTATCTGTATTATATCAACAGAAAAATTGTATATACAAAGCACTAAATTCATATAACTCATTCATTCTACAGCTGGAATTGAAGATGAAGCTTCAAGGGGGCAGAGAACTACTGATAGTTACCCCTGGTAGAATAGAGAACTGTTGGCAGTTACCCCTGGTAGAACAGAGAACTGTTGGTAGTTACCCCTGGTAGAACAGAGAACTGCTGGTAGTTACCCCCTGGACTAGGAGATGTCAGACTTACTCACTCATACAATAACAAGGCCTGAAGGTGGCTAAGCCTCCCTCCTCTACCTACCCTACTCCCTCTAATCCTCCCACAAGGAGCAGGAGGGGAGATCTCCAAGGAACTCTTCCCTGTGACTTTCCAACTTATGAGCACAAATCTACGTTTACAAGTTGTGTAACTAATAATCAGGTATAATGTACATTTTGATTCAATTAAGACTGAAGTTGATGTGCAGGAAGGAAGATGGCTGCAGCAGTAATTTAAAGTGGTTCAAGTGATTGTTACCATAGCAATGCAAGACCCCAAGTATGTTCTGGTACATATGAAAACAAACGGTGAATAAAGGGGATAATAATCATAACTGGGAACTCTCTGGGTCTCGCCCGTAGAGAAGCGGCGCTTCTTTGGGTCACGGGAACAGCATTTTGACACACCCCACCTCCGCCCATTTCCCCTTAAACAGCGCCGCGTCCAGCGACATCAACAGTTTGCCGAGATGTGTTCTTTGAAGGCAAAAGGAGAAAAGGGATCTCCTGCTGCTGTCTGTTCCCAGAGTGCAGGCCTCAGAGTCAGCCGTTAGACTGAACTCCTACTGACAGATAAAATACTGTAAAAAAAATGTCTTTATTTAGGACTGTCTCTGGAACCACTGCGAGTCTGTCTAAAGAGACAAAGGCAATAAAAAAAATCACAAAAATATAAATTTATATAAAAATAAAAATAGTGATTTGCCCTTTTAGTAAGATCCACCAACAGTAGGTTAGAATAATAACAACCTTTACATTCTAGGGTAATAAATGCAGTTCAGCTTCAAATAGTTGGATACACATGTACAAGAAAGAAAACAAAAATACATAGCATCATACTGTAATGCTCCAGAGGTAAGTGCTGCTTGTAGTGGCAATCTTCTCATCCACAGATTCGCACTCCAAAAATATGGAAATAGAACAAATCAGCATCTATAATCCAGCAGAATTTATTAAAGTAGCATTTTACATGTAAATCTCCATCATCCAAAATCCAGTTCCTCCAATGTCACATCATCGAAACGTCCTAGTGCTTTTCCTGCGTTGAAACATTGGGGGGCTCATTTTATGTGGTTGGCATAACTTCCAACACAGCATCATTGTGTATTAAGAATCATGACATCCTAGTGTTTTACTTTGTTCTGAAACATAGCAGGAATTCATTTACAGTGGTTGGCATGAATGGCAACTCATTTTCCTCTTCTCATGCCCGTGTTTTCTTCCATAAATAGCACTAGAGGGACATGCAAAGTGATGCCAGCTATTCAGTAACAAAAAACATTGTGTTGTTGATTAAGCTGATTTTTGATAGCAGCTTCCTTGTGAGGTGGCGAGGATATATATATTTTTAGGGTGAAAAATGTAACCATTGACTTAATCATTTAATGTCAATGTGAAATGTTCTTGAACTACATATTATTAGCAAAGGACAAGCACCTGGGATTATCTACTCCTACAAAATACATAGCTATAATTAATGGCAATACTGGGCATTGGGTGTGCCAAAATCACCAAAGGGAGTATAATTCATCCACATCTCTGCGCTATTTAAATAGATTTGTACCAAATTATACTACATTGCAAGTTTTTTCTTATTCTCAAAATAAGGTAAGGTGTCATTGTATCATGAGTGGAAGGTACCTCCATTACGACAATGGTGGCCTCAGTACAATAGTGGTGGCCTATATACTTGTATCATTACTGTTAATCATAACCACAGGGAAAGGGTATTCGTCCATAGTCATTGTAGATATTTCTTCAGCATTACTCTGTGGTCTATGCAGTCCAAAGCAATTGCAAACTCCAGCCTGCATAGCAACTCACAAATTCTTGCGATTAAAAGGAATCAGGCAAATATATAATTAGATGCGAGGGTTTTCAAGTTACCATGTCACTGGTTTCGAGTATATGTAAACTTGGCTAGAAAACAATTTTCAGAAGCTATCCATTTGTGAATGATGTTTTTCCTCCATTTTGATGGTTAATTTGGTGTGAAGAATAAGTCATTGTTAATTGCAAATATTATTTTTTAATCAATATACCTATTTATGTTTCAATCACCTTGCCTAGATCAAAAAGTTGAGTTGAGCACTCGAATGCCAACTTGCATGCAGTCAACTCCATCAGAATTTGCAAGCTACTATACCATTGATCATATCATATTATGATGACTAAAAAATGATGTCCCCCTTTTCTTATCCTGTTGTTATCCCTCTTTTATAGGACCTCAGAATGATTGATGACAAAGTTCTACAGCCGTAAATATGTTTATATTCAGGTGTTTATAAACTAACTAAGCAGCTCTTTTGGGTTGTTCCTGGTCTGTAGTGGATAGTACCTATGAAAAGTGATCCAAGGAAGGAAAAAAATGGTGAACCGGTGACAAGGTCATGGGCAGCCAAGGCTCATTGAGGCATGTAGGGGGGCGAAGGCTGGCCGGTGTGGTCAAATCCAACAGATAAGCTACTGTAGCTCAAATTGCTGAAAAGGTTAATGCTGGCTCTGATAGAAAGGTGTCAGAACACATAGTGCTACACAGTTTGTTGTGTATGGGGGTCTCTTGTTGACATTTTTTAAAAATTACTTTGTCGCTATAAGGAAGGCCCTCAGATTTTTAACATTTTGCCAAAATCCTTATCTATACTACGATTGGAGGACAACAAAATTTTGTTTTTCTGCTATTTTTTGTGCATTTTTCCGCCTGTAATCAATGGATTTTCTCAGCTAAAATAAATGATTGCTTGGAAGTAAGCACTGTATGAACATAAATAAAATCACTCGATTATGGAAGGTAGCAGCCATTTCTTTGGTGACACCGATTTCTTCGAATTTAGATTTCAGTTTGTTTAAAAGCTCAACTTTTATTGAAACATCAGTTTCCTGGAAAAACGGTACAATACCGGGAAAAACGTAATTTAGCTAATTGTTATTATTATTAATAGGGAAGTTCCAGCGGGCAAGATCTGTTAAAACACAATATTAAAATTGAATAACACCGTTGTGTGATGCTGTTATATCCCATGCTCTTTCACCTGAAGATTAATATTTAATTAGCTCTATCTCATGCAATTACTTGTGAACTTTCCACAAAAAGGAATGCAAAGTGGAGCTGAGCCTTACAAAATCCCCAATGCGGAAAAATTGAAATTACAGTAATCTAACGCTAATGCAAGAAGCAGACAGGCCTTTTTATGATGACAACCGCAATGGTACGTTATGCACATCAGAATTTCTTGGTTATCGGTATAAATTTAAATTAAAATTTACTATAATAAGCAAAAATCAGTTTATAGACGATTTGGCAGCAGCGAGGATTCTTGCGCACTCTTAACCCCTTGTAAGTGCAGGGGTATGGATGTGTTTTTCACCACGAGACACCATGCCAATTTTTTTAGTTGATTACAAATTTCGGTGGCAATGATGTAATCACTTTACACTTTACCCAGGGAAAGTAATGTTTTTTTTATATTTAAGATATTCCCTTTATTGTTTTATTGAGGGAGGAAGTGTGATGTCATAGCCACTCTTCCCTGCATGTTAGCAAGGATCAGTTATTTTTTCCAGCAATCTAGCCTGCCGATCTCACAATAAATCAGCTGGAGAATAGTGCTACATTAAGTTTTTTATTATTATTATTATTAAACTCATGAGTTTTAAGTTTAAAAATGAAATTAGCTTTTGAATAAAATGCCTAAAAATTCTGTATGGCCCATAACCAGCATTTTTTTCATAACTGCGGTGTGCGTAAACTTCAAAGATATCTTTGTAGTGAAATGGCTTGTGCTTATGACCAAATATCTAATGAAAAATAAAGATATCATACAAAGATATCCAGGGTTTATGAAAATCGTACATTTACGATTTCTCAGCAGTCTAAAAGATGTTTTCGCATGCACTAGTGCATATAAAAAATGGATAGATTTAGTACATGGATTTTCCTTGCTCAGATTCTTATTTCTAAGACCATCTTGGGAATAGTAAATATATATCTCAGACTAACCTACTAAGCGCTGGCAGGTCTAATCACTAAAGCGTGGGTTGGCATAATATGTCACTGTGCAGCAGCAGAATGACAACGTCCAACTTGCAAATGTACTAAAGCTTGCTTGCATTAGCACTCACTTTCACATGCAGAACATGCATGTGCAAGCGTGTTAAAAAAAAATAACCAACTTTTTTACGAGTCGCCTACAACTTTAAATGTGAGTTGGAACTAAAACGATTCCTTTTTACTTTACAAGTGGCACACTGTGGGGACTTATTTAAACTTCAACCCCATTTACTGCTGGGACGAGATGGGGCAAGGGGGGGCCACGGATAGGGTTCAGTGCCTCCCAGTGCTTTTTGCTATATTATTTAACTACTCATCCCCAGTAGTAAGGAATAAGGAGAGAATATATAGTGAGAGGATATATAGGGACACCCCCTATGGTTATTTAATCATCCCCACCCTTGTTTCATTTTGTAATATTTTTATTTATGTATTTATCATTATTTTAATGTAGCTGGGAGAGGTGTCAAGAAGTGTTAAAATGAGGAAACGTGAGTTTACAACTTACATACCCTCACCTGTAACTCCCAAAACTTAAAGTTGCAGGCCCTCACATGTTGTTGCAAACAACTTTTCCCCATGCGAATGCGTGGATTGCACTGTTATTTATTTTAATAGGAACACTCACAGTACTTTAAAGGGACATTGCACACTGAACTATAAATAACAAAGAAAGAAAGTAATATTGCAAAACCAAGACCTTTTAGCACATTTACATTATCGGACACATAGAATGCAGTATTTCACTTCCAACAGGAGACTTATGGTAAATGCATGAGGTATTCCTGTGAAATCACTTCCAGACTTAGAAACTCCCAGTGGTATGAGGGGATAATACAGTCACCGTATTAAACTGTAATTGAAGGGAGCACTAGAAGAGAAAAACTGTGCAGTATATAGTAAAGTATGTATGTGTACCAGAGAGGCAAGGTCTCTGCTTGTCTGGTGACTCATAATTTCTGTGATTCTAACTACGGGTTTAGCTCAACAGCAATGTGATCAAATAAGGGTAAGGAACAGTAAAGGGACACTCCAGCCACACATGATAAGTGCACGGTCCCTTTACATTTTTGTGTAGTGCAGCTAAATATCTTGCAGGAAGTGCATTCGGGGGAATGCATCTCCTTGCACATGATGTACTCACCTTCAGTCACATCAGGCACTGGTTTTGCTGAATAATGTGAGCAGAGGTCTGTTTTGACCCCAGTACGCATGTGTAAAGTCTTCCCATTGATTTCATTAAAAGGGGGGGCCTGGGCAACCCCTGCATCCACTCATTCCTGTCTCCTTGTAGTGGCTCAACTATTTTGAACGGGCACGGGGAGACAGGAAAGTATCAGGGTTACAGCACGTTGTAACTGAGGCTTCTGGCACAATGTATAAGCAGCCAGACACAAAGCTACAAGAGCAGCGAGAGGTGAGACGTTACCAGGAGCGGGCAAGAGGGAGGTAGTTTGTATGTTTATTTGTATATATGTATGTGAACATGAATGTGCATGCAAAAGTGTATGTGAGCATGTATGTGTAACAGTGTGTGAGCATGTATGTGTAACAGTGTGTGAGCATGGATGTGTAACTGTGTCTGTGTGAGCATGGATCTGTAACTGTGTCTGTGTGAGAATGGATGTGTAAGTATGGACGTGTGTGTGAGCATGGATGTGTAACTGTGTGTGCATGGATCTGTAACTATTTGTGTTTGAACATGGACATATAACTGATTTGCACAAGCATGGAAGTGTGTTAGCATGATTGCTCTAAGAGGGAATGTGTGTGTGTTAGTGAGTTTAAGTAAATGTGTGTAATTTGGGTAAGTGTGTTTACATATGTATGTCACAGACAGGCTGTTTGGAGGGAAATATGGCACTGATAAGCTACTTGGGGCAAAGGTGGCACTCACAAGCTGTTTAGGGAAAAGGTGGCTCAGTGAGACATGTTACTTGTAATTTTCACACCAGGGCCCTGTGGTTTCTAGTTACACCCCTGACTTGAACTTAGATGGGATGAATACATTTTATGACACTTTACCTTTAATATCTTAAACATTTGTTCTGCAACATAAAAGAAAACTTTAATACATGATTAAAAGAAATGATCCTACTACTATAAAAAAAACCTTAACTAGCTAGCTTTGCACTTAATTGCAGCAGTCTAGGTTAAATGTAAATTCTGCCATAGAATGTCCTCTGTAATTTACATTTTGCATGATAGGAACCCCCTGACATTTCTTGGCAGCATTAACATTTCTTGGAACGTGGAATGTGAGCTGATTTCACAAGGGCTTTGCCAGCTGAAGTCGTAAACAAAGAAAGTGCATAGAAAATATATGGTAGAAGTCACTGAACAATAAAAAGGATGCTATGTATCAAGCAACTAATACTACAGCAATAACCCAGTTACTGCTGCAGAGCTGTGGGCAATTACTGCACCTGGCAATTGCAGGTGATTTAGAAAATGACAGAATTATAATAAGTGAGTCTATAATCTGGTTCATTATATGACTAGGGTTCACCTAGGCAAGCAGAAGAAGAGAACGCAGTATTTTACATTGGAATATTTATATACAAATCATACCAGGAGAAAAAAAATAGGAAGACATTTTCATTAAGGGTCTATCAAGACAAATCCATATTTATATTTATTTGTTTGTGGCTAGTTTGAAAAGACCAAGAAACTGAGATATTTTCATTCAGACAAATTCCAGGATGTATTTATATATACAGTATATATCATTATTTCTTACAGTAACATTCTGTGTGTGGTTCATCTCTTCTCCCCAGTCCAGATGTAGTAATTTTATGGTTTAGAACATTATTCCCAAAAAAATAATTTAGTGTCAATGCCTATTTGTTTTGATTACTTTATATTTTCTGTTTTTTTAACCCCAGAGTTTAGCTGAACTGCAAAATGAAGATCAACAAAGTATTCCCCACATACAACGAGTTGTCCTGAGTTAGATTCAGTCAATAACCCAAAGTGGTGTCTAGGTTGCCAAATTTTATTAGCTGGAAAACCTACAGAAGCTTTTAATATGTTTCCAGAAGAGGACTGGAATTAACTAAGGGAGCAAGCGCAGATAAATGGTCGAGTAATACTGTGGCCCAAAAACCAGACAATTCACCAGTAACTAGTAGATCTAGTAGACTACAAAATCATTTCGGACTAATTTTTCATTTTGTTTTGGCTCGTTTGTTTTGGGACAACAAATTTAGTTCCCTGCCCTTTCATTTCAGACGAAAGTCAGGGTTTTTATATCATTCAGAAATGAATCTCTCTGTCTGCCCCCGAGTCCTGCCATTCATTTTCCTCAGTTTCGTCAGGGATCGCTCTCATTTACGAAACAGGTAATCTAGTAACTGGTCTTGTCGATACAGACTACAGAGAAAATTATTGAGCATTAAAAGACCCAGCTGGGGTGTAAATGTTGCCTATAGTTATTACAACTGTAGAAAATAAGTAGTCCAAAATATATAAATTAGAGCAACCAATGGGGGATTTCTAGGGTTAGTGGAACCTGGGTGAAGTATTTCTTTGGAACCCATCTCCTCCGTATTTAACCCACACAGTAACATGTAGACTTGCTGTAGCATCCACTCAATCTAACAACATACATTAACCCCACACATTTACTCTAACACCAAGCCCTTACACACACTCGCTCTTTTCCCTTTTCCTCTCCCTCTAAACTAGGGGGTTGACAGGAGAGTTGATATTTCAACTGCCTTACTTCACTATTCATTATGAAGGGCAGAATTCTTGGCCAATACTGTATTTTTTCATTTTGGTCAAACCTTAATATTTACTCATGCTAAAAATATTAAAACATCAAGTATTGTATACTGTTGTAATTGTGCACATTTACCGAGAAATTACTTTAAATAGGCAGGCATTTTATTTTTTAATTCTTCATTTATTATTTCAAGCTATGGTTGCTGGTGTTGTTATAACCATGAAGAATGTATTTTGTAGTTTAAATCTCAGTTATCCTACCTCATTTTTTTTATTTAAGTACAGTGGGTACTGGCAGCTGATATTCCAACTCATTCAGAATAGTCATTACCCCATGCTTTCCCTAGGCAGCAATTCTAGTGAGCTGCTGGCTAGTTTTCTTGCTAAATTAGTAAAAAGAGTTGGAATCGAGCCATTTTGGCTCCCAAGAGGTTTTTTTTGTGATTTGTGTTTGAAAAAAAGTGTTTTGGTTCTATAACTAGGTAAATGGACCATTAAAACTATAAAAGAATTGGCCAGGTACGTCAATGCTCATGGCAGTGCCTTGCTGTCTGAAATGATGATGAGGTGTACTCAACCATATGCCACTTAACAATGCCACTTGTACAGTTTTAAGCTGGCTATGCAGGGAAGGACAGCTGCAGGTGCCAGGGCTCCATTCATAAATCGTACACCTCTAGGTATAAGATGATGAGATATGGATGAGCAACCTAGTAAAGGCACGATGCCCCCACGTGCACACATACACACACTGCTCAGATTTACAGATTTGTATTGAATCCTTTTATTACCTGCAATTCCACATGGACACATTTCTGTTTGAATCATCTGTATTGCCTCTCCCCTCCATCTATTACTACCTTGTGGGGTGGAAAGGGTAGCATTTAGATAAGTAAATTGAAAAAATTTATGTTGCCCAGATATGAGGGATGGCAAGCATGGGATAGGCATAAGGCCAAGCTAGATATAGGATAAGGGCAGGTACTGAAGGAAAGTACTCAGAGGTTGGGCAGACTGGATTGACCTACTGGTTCTTATCTGCCGTCACTTTCTATGTTTCTATGTAAGTTGTAGCCTTCATTGACTTAAATAAACCTGTTGGCAGCAATGTAATGTAGCTAAGGGCAAGCTAGACCTAAACTGGCTGGTCCCGGGTGGCGTCAGTAACCCTTTCACAGTATGGGGGGATTGCGATCTCTGGTGATCAGGCTGTTCAATGGGACAATTACTCCTAAGAAGGTTAGCATTAATAACAGTTGCTCCCGCAGCCAATAGTAATTGGTCTATTACAGGATAATTGTGGGTTAATTTTGATCAGGATCTTCTCAACAAACAGTTAAATGTCTGGCGAATCATCACAATCTTATCCTGGTAAAATTCTCAGGTCTTCAGTGATACCTTATAGAGCCTGCGTAAATTTTGTGTAATTGAGTCTATTGGCTAATGAGTTGGTAGTATATCAGTCTGCTGCATCTGGGGGTAAGTGGGGGTTGTTACCACTGGATTGCTTGCTAATTCTAGTTAGAACTAGTTTTTCCAAAATGACAAATTATAACCTTACCTAGTCTGAAGGCTGAGTCCCGTCCCCACTTACTAAAGGGTTAACTTGAAAGATCACTTTTTAATTAATGAACCCCTTTATGTGCTGACACTATAGTTCCACATATAAAAGCTGCTAATTCCTTATGTGCCAACTAGGACACCTCAGTCACATCAGCCTAAGAGCTTTCATACATGCACTAAAAACATTCTAGTCCCTTTGGGTTGATAAGTGCTATACAAATGGCTATACATACATATATGAATAATGTATATTTATGCCCATATTAATAGAAAACATGTCTTACTGAACTTGTTAGGAAAATGGCTTTTTATAGCTGAGAGTTATAGTTGTAAGTACTGTAAAAACAAATGAATTATGGATTAAAACTCTTTGGTGGAAGACTCATGGGAAATAAATTGTCCATCTCTGACTATTTTTATTTGCTTAATCCTGGTATTTATATTTTCCATATCATATTCAAGTTGCTGTGTTAAGACTTCACATGATATGACATTATTCAGGTATGCAAGTATTACAGAAAGAAGCCCGTTAAGCTTTGTTAGTGGACAGAGCTGCAGTGCTGGTGGAGGCCTGGTAGCATCTGCCAGCAGGCAACCTTTCAATCACTAGTGTGAGCTGCATAAGCAATAAGTAGTGAGTTAACATGGCTAGACAGGCTGACAGCTCTTATACCGTGGTGTACCGCATTGAAATGAAGCCGCGCTCTGTCCACTGCATACAAAGTCGATACAGGGTAAAACCATTTGGACAAACTCCCTCCTACACGGCTTCAGCCATTGCTAAATGTAAAAAGAAAAGATGTAGATAAACACATTTATAGGTCTATCTATATAGATGCCGCAGATACTTAAATAATTTAGACCATTGCACAGCAATATGTTACTACGATTACTGTGATTGTTGCATTTTTGGTCCCAGAGTTCCTCTGCATAAATGATCTTCATAGCACAGCAGACCTGTTAGAAATTAAAAACTTCCAAAAGGCCAAGTTATTGGTATACTGTTCCATATGCAGTAAATGGGTAATGATGTCACCGCGTGCAAAAGTATAAGCTTTGCCACCATCACTATCCATGACGGACAGGTCTATTCTCTAAATATTTAAAAAGCCTTTTATTCCCTCTACTGATTATTTTCATTTATTTTTTATTTTTCTCCCAACATGGTCAATGTTTATATCCCAGTTTGTCCGGTGGTTGGACCACTGCAGATGGCCTATGGGCTGCATGATACATATCTGAAATAAAGCTGGCTATCATCTATATAACAAAGAGTCAATTGTATCACTTTTGCAAACTTCCTTCATGAACGTTCTTGTGTGCCAAGCCAATCGACTCTTTTTTTCAAACTCTGTATTCTGTATACTAATGAATTAATTATTCAAATTACATCAATCCAGGATGTACGCAATCACTTGACCCTTTATACACATTTGTCATAATATTTCTACGAGGAGTGCAATTAAGTGTGAATTAAACATACTATACAAATGTATTTTGTTTAGCGGAGGAAAACACATTTAAACAACACAATGACTTTTAAAAGACATGTTAAATTAGCAGATGGGTTTGAGATCATCTGTAGAGGCATAATCATGCTTTCAACCACTCAATGTTCTACCAGACACAATTTACCTCTACTCCTTGAAAACCAAAATTACCTCTCTTTATGTACTATAATTAATTGTAAAAAGACACTTGAAAAAAACTTCAAAAACAGGCTGCTTTTTCACTCAGCGGAAGCATCTAGTAAGAAATCATTAGCTCTGGAATAACACTAATTGCGTTACGCTTAGTTGAAGAGAACTGAGTAAGAAGACATCATGCAAGTCTGCCGAGATGATGTCAAATATGGTAAAAATTTGATTCTTTTACATTACCAGTCATGAAATTTGTAGCATTGGTTGTACCTATCCAGTGTGAAAACACTTACTGTTATTGGGACTTCATGTTCTGTTGGAAAACAATGGCTGTTAAGAAGGCAAAAAATCTCAGCTCCACAGTATGCATTGGAACCATGTTAGGTTTTAATAGAAGTCATCTAAATTTGGTTAATTTGACAGAATACTGGGCCAAGCAATATATGGATGTATAATGCAACATAAGCCCCAATATTTTCACCTAAGACAGGATATGCAGTCAGTGACGTATTTTGGTTGAGGCTGAATAGGTCTAGGTCTATGACAGCAGGTCAATGGGACGGCATTCTTCTTCACAAAACCAGGGGAGAGATAGCCCTTTTGGGAAATCAAGCTCCCAGTGTGCCGCTGGTCTGAAGGGCGGTTACAAGGGACATCCATGATCTCTCCAATTGGCCCATTTACCCTAGCCAAGCCAGCACACCCTCCATAGACTGCTACGAGCCTTTAAGTCTCTTAGCGCTAGTATAAGACATCATAGTATATTTAATCTTAGTGTGGATGTCTTTTTGTTATAAACATACATAACTATGACTTTACTTCCTATCCTTCCTAATGCAGGCTACGCTTCTGTGTCCCTGTCTCCGTGCCACACAGCTCCGCTTCTTGTTTTTCCGTCTTCTCTCTGTTCTCTTTGTCTTCTGCTCCAAAAAGTCTTCGTGACAGAGACATGACCTCCGGTAAATGCAAAAATGTTTTAGCTTCCAGGGCACACCCTCTCCCTAATTGTAGTGTCAAAACTAAAGTTCTGAGCTCTTCGATGAAAATGCTTCATTTTCATTGTTTTGAGGATTTGTACGAATTGCTGAAACATGCAAATATCGTTAAAATTGCAATTCGTACTAGCAAGAGCGAAAAGATAGGGAGGAATAATCGTGATAATCTTGACAACAGGACATAACGATGGCTGCCCCATGGTATAAATATAAGGTGAGTTTCTAACTGATAAATATTGCTATATATAGCACCCATTGTTATATTTAGTGCACTAAATTGTAAAGTGCGGTATTTTATAGGTTCTCATATAATCATATAATGTTCTACCTGACACTTCTTTACAGGTTATGGCAGAGATGCATTTACATTCTGGCTGCCCTGGACCCAACCTAAAGAAGCTCCCCCCAGCCACCCCCACCTCATTGGAGTCTGTACCATCTTAAAAGTTGCACCAAGCCTTTAAGACAATGGGTGTCTGCATATGACATCATATCTCTGCACCCTATGTCTTGAACAGCCTCCATAGTGTAAATGGGCTGGCTGAGGAGATCAAAGATTTTACCTGTAACCGACCCATTGACCAGCGGGATACTCCCTGGTTTTCCACCCCTGAGCTCTACTCATATATGTACACACAAACACTCACTGAAGCCTGTCTCGTGTCTTGCTCACACACACAAGGTGCAGTTCTACTACTGCGGGGTCACGTATTGTCAAGTTACATGTCCCCAGTGTGCTCCTGCTTCCCGTAGTGTGTCAGCAGTTGCCCCCTTGACAGCCTGCCCCTTGTGCCATTTCTAAGTTGCCCATTTTATAATAAAGAATATCTTCTCATGTGGCTTACATGGTGTTCCAATAGAACATTGACTGGTAAAAAGTGCACTTCCTACGTTATGTCTTCTCTCCTTTTTAGAGTTTGCTCTACCAGAATCAAGGTTATCTTTGTACTCAAGAGGAACCACAGAAATTACCTGAAACTACCATCAACAAACCCTCAGAAGAGACATATACTGAAACAGCGGATTTATTGGATTACTCCCTATATAAATGCATCCTAATTAAAATTACAACTCTGCTCTTTATTGTAAGGATGTGACAGCCCTTCTATTTTCTTATGTAGTAATATGAAGCGCAGCAAAGTCATACTCTAAGACATACTGCATGTCCTTATACATTTTCAAAAATGTATTGTATCAAATGTTCCTAATACCTGTTTAAAAGACAATATGTGCATCTTAGTGATACATATAGCAAATGTTAAGGAGCCAGCAACCCATTTAGAACATGTTCTATTCATTTAACTTGCTATGCTGACAGTTCTACGGAGAAACTGCATAGTCATTATCTTACCTGTACATCCTAAATCTCCTTTATTGCTTAAGTAATATTTCCCTTATGGCCACGAGGAATTTCCATGCATCAGGGGAGACTGTGACCTGGTTAGGTAAGATTTCTAATAACCATCACAAAATAAAGTCTCTGGAGCTTTTTTTATACTGTATGCTCCGTAGTACCAACTGCAATTTGCTTTTACTGACGAAAATCCAACATTTAACCACTGCAGACACAGTAATTCCTAGGAACAGGCATACAACATAAAACGTTCACAATTTCCTTGTCTTTCATTTCCTCATGACAAAAAATCATATAGGAAATGCAGTTTATAAACAAAAACCTAAATGATCATTTCTTAAACAATAACAGGCCCGAATGCTACCTCACGACACATATATGCACATTTGTTTCTATTCTACTCAAAATAAACCAAATGAAGCTCCACAATTCCCCTTAAGCCCTATAGAGCGTTTCTATGTGAAACACTCTGCAGAGATACTTGGCCCCTTCCCAAGTCAAGCCCTAGGCATCGAAGCCTTTATGCAAGCCCTCCTGACTTGAAAGAAAAAAATAGATGGCACAAGATAAAAGTACTAAAACTAGTTCAAGAATGACTAACACTTATGTTAGCTAAGTTGTAGCGAGGTTCAATCCTGAACCCATCGGGAAGACAGCTGTAGGGCAGCTTCATGTATCGAGCAGTTTCCTAGACAATCTTTGAGGGGTAACTTTGGGGAGTGTGGCCAGACCGTGGCCAGAGGTATCCTGTTCATTGAGAAGACAGAGGAAGATGAGAAAATAAGAGATGAAAAAAAACAGAAAGGATATAACACACACACCTAGTAACAAGTAACAAGTATCTATACCTAGATATGTTGCAAGGTTGTTTTTTTTTACATTTTACTGTGTATATTAACACTATACATTATTGCAACTAATTATATATATATATATATATATATATATATATATATATATATATATATATATTACATATTTCACATTCTTTCCAAAACATTAGAAACCCCTTGACAAATCTCAAAGCATCTAGTATACGCTAACATAAAAGTAACTGTTTTTAATTTCTGGTAGTCAATTTCATTTAATATACATGACTAAAAATGTGTTTATAGAATCATCATTCTGACATATTACTCTATAAATGAATAATCACATCTCATTCTATAAATTGATTTTTGTTTTGATGTGAGACCTGAAAATTGCATTTACTTCAAATTATTATCATGGGGAAGAGATGCTTGTTCAGAAATTGTCTTTATAAAATCAGCATTATATAACTTTGGAGCACAGCAGCTTTATTCAAAATATTAATTTATTTTCTAACGAGGTAGTTTTGTGAAATTAAGATTTTTTATTTTATGCATATATTTTATATTTTAAATATCCACGCAATAGTCGCTCTGCTACAGCAATCAATACAAAGTGGTTCTATTCATGTCCTTGTCTAGTCTGTCCTGTTCAGTCTTGTTATTCCTGTATAGCCTTGTCAGTCATGTTATGTTTAACCAGGTCAGTATTGTCATTCCTGCTCTCTGTTGTCCTGTCCTGAGCCCCGGTAAAGGGGTGTCTTCAGCCCCGGTGGAGTGGTGTCCTGTCTTCAGCCCCAGTATCTTCTCTAGATACTGTTACCAGTACTGGATACCTCTTTTTCTGCTCTTTCATGGTCCTGGTACGTGGCCGCTCAATCCTGAAGGCTCAATACTCGAGGGAGTGTGGTTAGCCTGCACCTGTGCCTCCGCTTCTGCACTGTGACTCCTGAATTCCTTCTTTGGGCGCTCTGGGTCATTACAGTCATCTGTATGGACCCCGTTCGTGACATATCTATAGACTGCAGACTGTGACAAAGATAACAAACGGGTGGGACACAACTTATAAAGGAAACGGAAGCTGAAGCTAAGAGCAGGACTGAAATACAAGAATCAGAAACCAACAGCAGAGCACAAGGAAATCCAGGAATGGATTATAACAACAGAGGATATGTCACGAACAGATATATGTAGCTTAAATCCACTTTTTTGTAGCAGTAGCTGCACTGATAACCAAACATTCTATACAGCTGCCGAGAAGCCAAGGTCATGACATGACATATAGAGTTTCCAGGAGGGGTGTGGAGAGGGAACAAGTATATGGTTTACCGTGTGCAAAAAAAAAAAGGCTACTGCGGCTTAATCCACTATTTTACAGAACCTCAGCTTTATCTTATATCTTGATGCGGACCATCAAATACTCTCTGACAACATCGACTGGAATGTCCCATTCACTTATGAACCAAAATAAATGAATATTTAATCAATAATTTATAGCCCTGGAAATGAAGTGTATTAAATAAGAAATGTACCGTGTCCCTTGGATGAAAGCACAGCTACTTCAGATGAAATGCATTTGTTTTTGTGCATACGTAAGCACGTGTTAATAGCCCTGGCCACTACTAATAGCTTGTTAGGGTAATTTTACAAAGAACATTGTGGCTAGGTCTAAACAGGACAGTGTGACTTGAGTTTTGCCAGATGATTTATAATAACAAGGCATAAAATACGACATTAAAAATAAGGCAGAAAAAGAGAAAATTTGGGGGGAGAATTTCTGGGGCTTTTAAATGGCCACATCAAGACACTAACAGATAACTTACCCAGCACATCCACTGGAAACATCAATAGACACAACTTTTTAGGGCTTTTTTTTAGGAAAACATTGTAGCTTGTTCAAAATGCATTATTTTTAGTAGGTATTTTTTTAATCTACAAATGTTTCGTAATATATATATTCTCTTGGTCTATACAGTTCCAATATAGAAGTAGTGGTGCAATAACAAATTACTAGGCATTTTTTTTCTTGCTCCAATAAGCAAAGAAGCAAACTTGTCCAACATGAGACAAAGGAGCTCACGAGACATGAAAAGTAGCTCCATCCATAAAACATATATGCAAGCATGGCATAATGCTCCATCATGTTACACCGGCACCACCATGATGTCATAGAGCGTACCGAATGCAAACAGTTCCTCTTCCTTGAGCGTCTAGAATGCAGAAGCTGCCTGTATCTATAAATATGACGCCAAAGACAGGCGCTCTGGCAACAATGCAGACTATAAGTAAATACATATATATATATATATAATGCTTAGTTAGTGTTACTGATTACAAGCCTCCAGTGTATGATAGATAGCACAATAAAATAACTCTTAAAACAATATGCAAGGCAGATCAGCCTGCATTCTGTTAATCAAACAGTGTCTGTAAGTGTAGAACATTTGCATCCGGTAGAATATTTTCCTGGAGTCAGCAAAACATGTAAAATATAGATGTACAATATCTAGAACTTATTGGAGTGTGGGACAGTAGTTAATTGACTCTTGAGCTAATGTGTTATAAAGAATTGTGACTGGTGCTCAAAATCCATATAAACTTCTTATTACCTTCCTCATTTCAGCCATGCAGCGCAGACACTGGCGTGCAGCAATAAATTACGCAATTACAAATTGTCAAAGAGAAGAAAAACCCAACATCTTTAAATGTGGGTTTCATTGGTTATGCTCCGTGAAAAACCATCCGTGAACAATGAAATCAGGAGTAATACAGTTAATGATAAAAAATATATTTGAATTAAAGATTTTTCGCATTCGTCTAAATCGTACATTTTAGTTTTAAACACTACAAAAAAATATATGTAAAATATGCGATATATTTGTATTTAAACACACCTTATGTGTAAATCTTAGGTGTAGCTCCATCCTTTAACACATTGTCGGGGCGATGGAAAAGGGTGATAATGTTAAGAAAGGAAATAGATTGCTTAACAATGGCTCTGCCACATGGAGCCACCAATCTTAGCTTCGATAATGTGAACCTCTAAACGTAGTATCTCTTTCTTTTTAATATAGCTTCACTGAATTTTCTGGTCACTTCTTATGATGTGGCAGTTCTAGCTTTAAAAAAACCCCCAGAAGATGTCAATCACAGCCCAGCATGTTTTCCAAATGTCAAGTATTTCTTTCTCCTAAACCTTCATGTTCCCAGTGTACTGAAAAGAGGTAGCTTGTCTGCTTCTATTTGAATAAAATGACTCCTTCTATTTTAATAAAATATTATGTTTTGTATATAGTGCATATACCCTGAGAATATACGGTATGCTGATCAATGACATAATTCTGTCCTTTGACAACAGATCCTGGCACATCATAAGTTACATGCACCAGAAGGACTATGTCTATGTACAGCCTGGTCTCCTATCTGCAGTACTGAGCTGATGAACTGACCTATAAAAAGTATCAAACATTTGTATTTAAAATGTATATATATATATATATATATATATACTAAATACTGTTGTAGGAAAAACTTTTTTATATTAAATAGATTCATAAGATTCAAAATCACTATAATAAAAAGACTTTGTGCCTTTAATAAGCGTTACATTCAATGACAGCCATGAGCCATATAGTGATGTTTTATAATATTCTGCATAGGATGGAAATGATGTCCATGGATATATATTGGTTCCCATCTCTCATCTTCACAATCACATCTGTAGAAA
Organism: Spea multiplicata; assembly: GCA_009364415.1. Taxonomy (NCBI): domain Eukaryota; kingdom Metazoa; phylum Chordata; class Amphibia; order Anura; family Pelobatidae; genus Spea; species Spea multiplicata. Next base: position 5,908,795 of record VKOC01000005.1, read on the forward strand.
TGTTTATTCATTTTTTCCTCTCTACCTACTCTTCTCTCACTTTCTTTTTCCTGTCTGTTTTCTCTTTTCTTCACGCTCTTCCTCTTCTCTCATTTCGTTTATATGTTTCATCTCTCCCACTTTTTCCTCTCATCTTTTCAACTCTCCTTTTTGTCTTCTTCCTCTCTTCTCTCTTCTTCCTCATCTCTATTTTTCCTCTACTCTCACTTATTCTTTGTTACTATTTTTTCTCTTTTATTTATTCTCTTCCAAATATTGTATTTATACGCTTTCAAGACCTTAATGTTAATTTCTTCTGATACAATGTTTGAAACTCAAAAGAAGGGACATTTGAAATATTCGAAGTTGGCGATTATGGCATTCAGCCATCAGAAAAAAATTGCCTGGAAACAATCAAAGAACAAATTCAAAGAACCAGCCCCAAATATTTCAATCAATAACAATATTAATCTTGCAAATTTAAGGCAAGGCAAACATGAACCTTTCCTTAAAAGAACGTTGTATCCTCATACATACGCAGGATAATTCTATGTTACCATAACCTTTGATATCTCCTCTAGAGAATTAAATATGTAATAACCATCATATTTTGTACATTAAAATTGTGTTTTAAGCATGATTGTATTGATTATTCCCTTATTCCCTGCATGCTTTTGGATTTGTTTTTGCAATTTTGCTGTGAAAATTTACTTCCGACTTGCATTTTAGTCTCTCTGATTGTGTGGCAAAATTAGGGCAATTAAACCTGTAGACATTACAGCAAATCAATAATAAATTCTATTAGTTTAGACAATTTATTTAGCTAATATCAGCTCCACTGACAATCACCAAAACTACTGACTCATATTAGAAAACAAAAAAGGCTATTTAAGAGGAACTTATTGTCTAGAATATAGTATAATTGAGAATACTAATGGACGGTTCTGAATTGTTATTGTACCATTTTGAGAATAATGATGAGCCATTTGATATTCCTCAAGACTGGGTAAAAAAAAAACAACATGTTTGAATAGATTTCATCAATTTTTTGTCTTTCTTCTTGCAAATAAGGCAGCCTCTATAGCCGTCTATTGGAAAGAGATGCTAAAGGGATATACTGTCCTGTTTTGTTGTTGTTTTTTTTACACCAAATCCTTTAATATATATAAAAAGAATTATAATTCTAGTTTGTTATATCATCAATTTCTCATACTTTAATGTTCCTGTAATATGTTTCTCTTCCCTGCAAACCCCCTCCTGTGCTTCACTTAAACTGAAAAGCTCTTTTTTTTTGCAGATAGGCTCATTTTCTGTCCAGAGAGACAGTGCTTAGAACCCCTGATGGGAGCAAAACACGCCGTCAGCAAAGTCTGTTTGGCTGTGTAAAGAATGAAAGAGTTTTTAGCCGTATAGTGTCAGGATCACTGATCAGGCTATTTCGCCATTGTAGAGACCATCCAGCCTGTGTTTGTTTGTTTTGCTCATTGTCTTGACTCCTGTGTTTTCTTTTTTTAAAATTTTTGCTTCAGAATTAGGTGAACAGTTTCTCTATAGTTTACCAAACGTCCAGGTTTTCGCGGGGCAGACTTAACCGGCCAACTATCTTGTTTATGTGGGAGGTGGTGAGATCGCACTATATCTCCTTTGGCCACCTCATGTCACTCAACCCACTTCCACACCTGCTCCACCTCACCTCCATCCACACCCACAGCACAGGTTCTTGTATTCCACACATGTACGTGAGTCTTTGAGTGGATGTCATATGTTCCCGTTCCATTCTGTTTTCATTGTGTGTGGCTTGTGACTATTATATAGGAACCAGGGCTAGGTAAACAGTTCTATAGATGTGGATCACCACCTAATCAATAAGCTGCTACATATAACATTTAACTCTGCATACAGTAACAACTAGAGTAGCTTAATTTGTTGACCACAAGGGTAATAAGTTCCACTGCTCAGCCATAATTTTAGACATAATAGGTGAAAGTATATAAATATATATATATATATATATATATATATATATATATATATATATCTAATGTATTAATTGAGGTACCTCAGTGACTTTGACCATTATGGTTTACAACCATTCTAATCCAGAAGCATCAATTAGACCTTTGTGTATCATATTTTTTCATGACATTTAAAGAGTTAAATCAATGTCTAAAGGGTAATATCTACAGTTCTAACCAGCTTTATAATATTCTCAACATGCAACAATGATCTTGAATATTTAGCAAACTACTCCACTGTTCCCAATAAAGTGTTCCCACAGATTTAAGACATTTTAGATAATATAAATACATATAGGCCTTACAGATGGAATTTGTAAGTGCAGAATCATCTAAAAAGAGCAAGCGAAATTGGTTTTGATATATTGCCATATTTAAAAAGAAATGTCACATTAGAAAAGGGAAACGTACTACTTCCTTCAATTGCATACAATATCGAGCAGAACTACAGGGCCATCTTCTTTATACAAAGCCAAAGAGAGCTTGTGCGAAAATTGAAATATTGCAATTTATTCTTAAAGGCCAGATCTGCAAGATATCTCAGTCTTTCTTTTTCCATGGCTTTTACTGATTTGTATCCTTATTGCACTACCATGCAGACTACGATAAAATTGGATTTGCTTCTGAAGGAAAGCTAAATAAAAATGTTAGTACAGTACTTCTTCCAGACCGGGAAACTCTCAAGTTAACCTTAAAAAAATATTATAATGTAACAGACTTATGCATTCGGAAGGCACCTCAACGGAAGAAATTAAAACGAAGGAGAAAGATCACAATGTTTGCATTTCATTGTTTTTTTCTCACACACTCTTTCTCTCTCAATGTCTCCGTAGCTTCTCTGACAAGCATTTCCGTGTCTTTGCTCCTTGTTCAGTTCAACTTATTGTTCTTCTCCGCTTCTTGGCTTCTCCTGGCTCTCCACTGCATTATCATAGCCTCTTTGTAGTGGTTCCTCAACAGGATGGAGCCTCCGCTCACACTCTCTCCCCCGATTGGAGGACTGAGGGGAGGTTGTCCCCATTATGTGTGCGGAAGTACTACAAGAGGCCAGAATACTGCAGATGGATCCAATAATCGTACACTTAGCCTTAACCTCCACCTAGTGTGACAGACAATATCCTCAATGTACTCACATGTGTTATTGTTTATTTTCACTCTCCCCTATTCTAATAGCGCGTGTGAATGTGCTACTCCTCTATAAATAAAATATTGTATAAGAAAATGTTATCGTTTTGCTGCTCCCCAAATATATTTTTGGGGTTTCCAACTTAAATAATTTTCTTTTTTGTGAAAGTTGCATACAATAAAATGGAGTACCTTTTAACTTGGAGGTGTTTTACTGAATGCATTTAAGTTGTTCTGGTTTCAGGGTATTGTGAGACACATAACTTGAAGGGTTCCTACCTGTAAAACTTAGCTTTGTGTCTGAAGCGGCAGGTAAACCCTATACCCTTTGTTCCCTGGTGTTCTAGTGTACGGGAAGACTCCTTCATCCATGGCCAAGTGGTAGAACGCTACATGTACCTTTATCACTATGAGACCGTTCTTCTTGTTCCAGCAAAGTGGACCATCTAGACACAGTAGCTCTAAGTATCCTATTTAAAAGTTGAGGTGTGAAATGGGTAAAAAGGAAAGGAAGGACACATGGCAGTCAGTTTTCCTCAAAATGTCCTTGATCTCATCATGATATTTTACATAACATTTTCACATCTACATACCATAAGGCATTTGGTGAATACAAATATATCTATGCTGCCAATTCTTAGACTAACAGATCTTAAAATGATCTCTAATAAAAGTGGAACTAACATCCATTCAACCGTTCTTTATGAGTACTCTTTTCTTCTTCAAAGCTGGATGAGAAGACCTTAAAATCCACAGTCTGGAACAGTTCATAATTGGAATATACTATTAATTCAAATCAGACCTGTAAAAGTATAATGTATGAAAGCACTATCTCTGAGCTGTGAACTCACTCTCCATTCCAAGTATGCAAGCGCAACAAAAGAGTTAAGGTGAAGCAGAAGGAGCAAAACCATTGATTCTTTAGTAAAAATTAACCGTTTTAAATCTTTTAAACTATAAAAGCTAAATCAAGTTATGTTTATAGTCTTTGCTAAAAATACATTTTAAAAATAGACTGAAGTAGTTTTTTAAACGTATATATTATATATATATATATATATATAATCAAAAACGAACTAATCTATTATTAAGTGAATTTCTCTGGTACTTTAAAGCTAGGCTTTTCTTTTCATATTGCCTGGATCTTTCTCCTGGCTTGCGTTTCTTGTAATCGACTTTGATGTTAAGGCTGGGAATTCGATGTCCCTTTGTACTGAATTTTGTGAGACTTGAAAAAAAATGGGTTCATTTAAAGGTGTTCCCTCCTAGGCCTAAAATTATAGCCTTTTATTGTGAAGGTGGGTTCCTTTCAAGCAGTAAAAGTATAATCCTGTATACGAAGACAGGCAAGGTTATGCATCTCTCGGAAGGACCTATATAATTAGATGTCTGCAGATGTTTTTGTTTCCAGCAGTGAATGCAAGATGTTTCTACTCCGCAATATCCCTGCATACATGTCTACTACTGTTTGTCTTCCTCATATAAAACAAATCGAATCAAATACTACAATGATGAGCGCATTGGATGGTTAACCCTTTCAGCTAGATACAGTGCTATTCAGTGCAGGGCTCTCTTTTGTGCTCCTCTATAGTCGGGAGCATTTTTGTTGGGAGGCAAATCCCTCTGTCCCTCTTTCCTCCCCTCATTTTCCTTTTTTTTTTGTATGAGTTCGTATTGTTTGGTGGTATTAGATTATCACAGCGCTCTACAGCCCAATACATCACAACAATTTGTATAGAAACAGCAGGAAAGCGATTGCACATTAAACTATGACATTATAATCTTTTCATTTCATAGAAAACTATCACAAAGTAATGTACAACATCGCAGTAATGACTCTAAACAGCTGACTATCTTTAGCCATTTGGAATGAGCAGCCCTAAGATCAGGGCCGGCCCAAGACTTAATGGGGGGGCGGCATTTTAAACTTCGCCGATGCAATTATCTACCCTAGCCCCCCCTTTAAAGGTACTTACCTTTAAACAGTCCTGCGGCGAGTCTCCCTGCTCTGCCACGGAGCGGGCTTGTAATGCTGAGAGCCGGCATTACAAGCCAGCACCGAACAGGGAGACTCGCCGCAGTGGAGAGAGGGGCACCGAGTGGGTAAGCGAAAACCACTCGGCGCCACTCTGCCACCCCAAGCGCTGTTTTTTTTTTAAGCCTGAGCAGAGAGAGAGAGGGGCACCGAGTGGTTTTCGGTTACCCACTCGGCGCCCCTGTCTCTGTTCCCCTTAAAAAAAAAAAAGCACTTGGGGTGAGAGTGCCGCCCCTTCAAAAGTGCCGCCTGGGGCAATTGCCCCACACGGCTCCATTGTAGGGCCGGCCCTGCCTAAGATAACAAGCTGTGATAGCCAAGTGAGCCACATAAGTGATCCAGTTGTAGTTAAATCACTGCGCAAACCTTACCTGCATTTTTTTTTACAATGTTGCTTTAAACGGTTCAAATTGAGTAAATGTCTTCCTAATCCTATTGTCAGGCCATCCTTTGGTATTATTGATCAGATGGTCAGACACAAGGTTGACTTTTTGGTACATCCAATGAAAAAAGGACATCGTTTCACATAGATTGGTGTGAGTGAAATAATACTTGTTTTGTAATGTCAGTTCAACTTAACTTTTATTTTGAGCACAATTAACCTTGAAAGTGTTATTAGCAAGCTTTTAAATTATCACTAGCCAAGGAAAAAAAATGTTACTTGTCATAAACGTAAAACATTTCTACTTTAGTTTTTGGCATTTGAAGATCCCTTCCTGTTTCGGAATTTTGTTACCAGCTGTGTCTAGTAACGTCACTAGTAAAGATGATAAAAGAAGATGATGTGATAAAAGAATCATCCATTAACCGCCGCGTTTGATATACTTTGGTCTCAGTTCTGTTTAGAGGGTGCTAGCAGGAGGTGAGTAAATCTATATTTTCTATCCTGCAATAAAATGGTAACCTAACATCTGGATGCCACTGATCTTTCAATCTTGATGAACAGTTTCACAAAACATCCTTATATCAGCTTTGAATGCACACTTTACGACACAAATTCAACACAATAAACTCAATGTACTAAAAATAATATAACTGAAGGCTTAACGTAAATGGGTATAACTTGGTTGCCCTCTCCTACATCTTCTACAATTGTAGATTAAGGAAAGTCCAAGAGAATTTGATCTGGAACTAATAGGATAGGCATCAGATGAAAATCTCGGAATTTGGAAAAATCAGTCCATCTAGGTGTTGTTAGTAGTGAATGAGGTTAGTGAATAACCATGGCTTGACTGTCTAGCCAGCATATAGTATAGCATTTAGTGGGTGGATGAGTTGTATTTTTGGTTTCCGTCTCATTATAAATCCACAGGATGAGCTGTGTTCATTGCTAGTATAACACTAAAACAGCTCAAGTTCTCATCCAATTTTTTTATTGCAAGCGTTGATAAAACTTTAAAAATATGATGCAGTTAGAAATGATTGTTAGGAACGTGCGCTTGTAAACCCCTCGGATACTAACTGGTTTAAATTATACATGATTCCCCTGCATTCTTAGAAAGGTAAGGCTCACACAATGAATAGTTATACCCACATGGAAGACTATTAGTCCTGGGAGACCTGATACAGAGTAAGAGAAATTAAAAGCACTGCTTATTGCATTCCAAGGAAATCAGAAAATAAATTGTAATGGACAAAAGTGATTTGTCCAAGACTTTCTCTGAAGAAAATGGCATGTAATAATGATGTTTTAAATGCAAAGATATAGTCAATTATATGATAGATAAATAAGACCTTTCATTTTTAAAGTATCTATCTATCTATCTATCTATCTACCTATCTATCTACCTATCTATCGATCTATCTGCCTATCTATCTATCTATCTATCTATCTATCTGCCTATCTATCTTATCTATCTATCTATCTACCCATCATCTATCGATATATCTATCTATCTATCATCTACTATCCTATCTATCTATCCATCTATCTATCTACTATCTATCTTACTACTATCTATCTATCTATCTATCTATCCATCCATCTATCTATCTATCTATCTATCTATCTACCTATCTCTCTGTCTATCTATCTATCAATCAAAATCTGGGGACTTTTTCATCCATTTACTTGGGTATTTTCACATAGAGCAAAATGGTAGCAAAATGCACGATTTTGCCAGCTACCAGGACATTCACTAGGAATTAATGTCCTACCAAGACTATACTGTCTCCAGTGCCCCTCTTCTGTATGCATTTGCTTCTAACGAGGTGGAGACCACATAGTATTTTGCCCTATAAGCTATCTTTAATTGTTATAATAAATTATCTGTCTATCTATCTATCTATCTATATGAGATGCCTGTCTATCTAGATACCTTGCACTTGGATTGGCTTACTCCATGGGAGGCACAGTCGTAACACTAGCAGACAGGGAAAGTCCTCTGCTGTTAAACACCCATTTGGGCTGCATATATCTCTTTTACAGGAGTCATTAACTTGCAATGAGGCTAACTGTGCTCAGCCTACAGTGCCAATGAATATACAATGCACTTTTTGGCATAATATGTTGAGTTAGCGAGGTGGGCTTAGTTGTCATTTTTAGTTTCAGAATACATACGATATAACCTATTGCATACGAGTGGTTTTATGAACTGTCCTTTTTATCATTTTTACAGATAAACAAATTCTAAACGTTGCCATAATTAACAATTTATAACAAGAGATAAAACAGATGGAGCTACAAATTACATCACAATTCTAGCTGCGTTCACAAGAGCTCCCTTACTAATTGCAGGTGTAACTGTCACAAACCTGTGTATTCCGTTGAATATCAATTTGTTATTTATAACTCAACATCACATTCTACATAAATTTGCATATAAACCATGTTGAAGCCATTGTATATTCATTCTTTGGAAAGGCAAAGATTTCATAGAAAGTAATTCCATAGAGTAATCACCCAAAAAGGGCATACGTGTCGAGGAGTAAGTTAAGGTGGTTCATCTATGGTTCAGCTACTATCTTCTGTGGTCATCCACCTCTAAGACAGCAGGTACACAGCAGGCAAGTTACAGTTATATATATATATATGTATGAGCTCGGGAGCCAACTGAGCATGGCTATATTTTTGGGCCAGATCTCATCATCCAGTGCCAACTGGATGGGGCAAAATAAAAGGAAAACCTGTAAAATTCCAGTACTAGCTCCTAACCAACATGTCAGGAGATGAAGTTACCAGATAGCCTTTCTTGAGAGTGGAGCTTCAAGACGAAAGCAGTCAATACCATCGTTATAGTGCCTTTGAAATAGCCAGTCATACGTGCTTTATTTGCACAGATAACAATTATGAAGAATAAGTGACTGGATCTAATGTAATAAATTATACTAGACACCGCTAATATCTTAGCATCCCTACCTTAATCTACCCCAAAAGGCTGTCCCAAAAATATAATCACTAGCATGGCATGTTTGCCTGCAGTTGACTACTAAACATCTTGGCGTGATTTAGCTGTGTTTTCTACCTGCTAAGTGTTTCTTCATCTGGGAAATACATTATCCTAACTTCCTTAGAGGTCCACAATATTGGTAAAGTATGCAATGCAGCGGACAAAAATGAAATAGATTGGAATGTTGAGTCATATTAACAACTGCAACAATACAAATGAAACAGCTGGAGTCTCCGACCCGATATTTTCTACTTCAAAGTGCAATTTATAAAAAGGCACTGATTTATGTCATGAAAATATCTTTCTGCTCCTTTGCAAGGTAGATTCAAATATACAAGTATATTAAGAGGATTTCCGATATAGAAGTGCATTCGTGTCTCCTTGGGCTTAATACCCTGAGAGAGAATACAGAAGGTAAAGAACATTTACTTGATACTGCGGTTATCACTGGAAGTACAGGTTTTATTATGAGAAGTACAAGTTCTAAAGAAACAATGAATTCTGAGATCAAAAATCAAATTCAGTGTTTTTTTACATGTCCAATGTATTCTGTAAACAAGATAGACATTACAATCTGAAGATAAGGGGGGGGGGTGTTAGCGGTAAGATGCATAAGTAAAAAAAACAAATTTAAGTTGTGGATACCTACATAGACTAAACTGTATACTGATTATGGATATATATATATATATATATATATATATACATATACAAAACAGAAAATGTCTTTATAAATCAAATTGTGTAACCATACAATAATTGGGATCATGTAGAGTGCAGCTGGGCATATCCAGCTGGGCATTTGCCTGGTGTGCCAGTCCCAGCCTGAGGGGGACCAAAACATACAAACTACTCTGTCTAAAATAATACAAATAATAAGATGAAGAAGATGGAGATGAAGAAGATGGAGAAGAATACATAAGACAAATAGCAAGGGAAAACAGAAAATGTCTTTGCAAATTATATGTAAACATACCATAATTGTGCAAGTCATATTTTAATCTAAAATTAAAGAAACATTGGCGGTGGATACCACAAGGTATTATTGCCTAGAGTGTTATTTGGTTTAGGATTGACCCTAGACATCAGTGTTGGGTTTCAGCATGGTCGTGGCAGATTGGGTACCTGGCTTCCTTTGGTGAAAGCAGCTGAATTACATTATATATATTATATATTATACACTGAGTTGAATATATTACATATTATACATTATATTGCGTTTGCCAGTAGAGTGTGGACACAGCTACCGTCTTCTCATACCTTACTGCAAACCAACAGTGACTGAGTCAATGCAATGCTTACTGATAGCTAAGATAATCAGGAGACTTCATTCTAATAGACTAGGTTTATAAGGACAAGTTGCTCTTCTCTTTCTGTACTACTATAGGTTACGTATGTTCACCTTATTGTCAATGTTATTGTTCATTTTTGCCTTCTCTTTTATTGTAGCAGTGTTACAGCAGTTGGGGCTCTATAAAATAAAATGTAAACATAATGTAAACAAATGCGTCCTAACTAGGAGTATAGCCATAGTTCAATCATAAGATTAGTGTTTACTTCTCAGGAAGAATCAACGGGAAGGCGTATTACAGATATAGCCAGATGTATTGCGTTCTGAAAATAATAATGACGATAATAATAATAATTTAAAAATGCAAAAAATCCTGCTTGTGTGAACCTGTTTATACTCTTTATAAGAAACAGTCTGCACGCTGATTAGTTAATTGGTTATTTACATGTGAATTAACAAAAGCCGAGAACTCTGGCAATTTAATTGGCCCCAAAGATTGAGTTGGACAGTCTTGACTATAAGTGATGGTGCACAATTAAGGGGTTTAATTGCCTGGGACGAAAACGAAATGTCCTCCGTTTTATACAGACAGGCAGAAAGACAGATATATATATATATATATTGTACACAGTATAGTATAAAAATATACAAAAAGTATACTCCAGTTGAATGGCTCCTTAAACCCTGCAGAATAAAATCTAAACTCTTGGTCACTTCCTACAGAGCTCTGAACAAAACTACCCAGGGGCTGGCTGGGCCGAGGGAAAGGGGGGCAATTGCTCCCCAGGCCGCCCGAAATCTAATCTAAACGGCCGCTGGGTGTGCGATGGCTGCCTAGTGATGGGAGCAGCATGGGGGGTGAAAGCTGAGTGCGAGTGTATTCGTTGTATGTAATGCTTTTTTAAATTATTAAACAAAAAAAGAAATTTCTGTGTCTGTATGCGTTCACAAGTTCAGCTCCCCAGTGTCACCTCTGCCCCCAATCAGCCCCTCCCAGTGTCATCTCTGTCCCCAATCAGCCCCCCCAAGTCATTGCTGTCCCCATTCAGCTCCCCAGTGTCAGCTCTGTCCCCAATCAGCCCACTTTAAGGTATGATCCTGGTAGGATACTCATATTAGCCTTTACAATTTCCCTGCTCCTGTGTACTATACTTCCCATAATCCTCAGCCAGTATCATGGGGGGCATTTAACTGGCTGAGCACCAGGGGGACATTAGGTTTTGGGTTTTTTTTCACCATCCTTTGTTGCTATTAAATTTACTTATGTTAAACCACATTTGAATCATATTTGTATTTTTATAATCAATATGCATTAGAAAATCAGGAAAAGATGGGCATGGATGGTGGGCTGATATGGTGGCGCAAAGGGCCACTTCACTTGACTTACCCCCCAGGCCTTAGGCGGCCAGCCCTCCCCTGACACTACCCCGCCTTAAGTTTGCTTTTGTCTACAAATACTCTTATCTGCATCGCTCTACCTCTTTGCTCGCCCCATTATGTCAGACTCCCCCCTATTTATTCTACCTTGAATTCCCCACTAAAAACGCACCTGTTCGGAGATCAATACAAACCATTCTTGTAATAGCCACAACCATCTGTTCTTACCCTTACCACCGTTCAGTTCTCCGTGTCAATGGCCCTCCGTAAAAATAAATCAGACTCGCTCAAGCAGCCCCTCGCAATCCATTACACTTTTATGTTTCACAAGTAGCCATATTACTGTTGGTTGGATTCAAAAAGCTGCCAGCCTTTACCATAAAGTGAAGATGACCTAAAACCTTGGGACACCGCTATTCAATGAAAAAAATAACTTGGTCTCTTGGGACCGTGACGTAGATATGTGAATGTGATGCATTAATATGTTATTTAAGGGTGTTTTTAAATACGTTAAGTTGGCTGGGCTGGCTTTATACATTGCCTGCATTTGCCCATTTACACCATGGAGGACTATGCATAGACGGAAGAGCCTTTAAACTACATGATGCCGAAAGCCGCCCTGAGTCTTCTCTTTCATTTACATCTGTTTTTAAGGCACAAAGCAAAAAGTGCTTCCGAAACCATGCTGCAGATTTTTTTTTGTATCAAACCAGCAGATTATCATACAGTAAGGTGGCTACTTGTGAATCCTTGGAGCCCAAATTAAAACTTCACCAGCTGCTCCTGACATGCTACTTGCAGTATTCCCAGGGACACACAGGAACATGGAAGTGCGAGACTACAAAGGACTACAAATCAGTACCACAATATAAATATTTACAGCTGGCCACATAGGGAATTACTGCTTTACACAAACCACCTTTATCTGTTCTTTATATTCTATCGGTTAGTATAAGTGGCACTCTTTTTATCTATATAAAAATTATATTATATATACTGTATATTTTAGTTCTGGCTCATGAGAAAAACATCTTGGTGAAATAAAACCCATCTTGGGTACTTTATGATGGTACTCATTGATGGTATGTTAGGTTGTCCCTAATATGATGGTTAGAATGTCCAATGCCCATTGGCACCAATGACCGTGCATAAGAAGGAATAGCGTGGTTACCGTTGATTTCAGACACTACTATCCACGGATAGCCTTCATATTAAGAGCATTATTTTCAATGTAGCGTTAAAGAATACTGAAAGAGTAAACAGAAGTAATGCTTTACTGTACTATGCCTTTGTTCTTGTAGGGCACAGCAAATCAGACTAACCACACTGCTAGAGTCTAAAGGACTTTCCCTGGTTAAACCACACATCTTCCTTAGATGTCACTGTCTATTTACTCATTGCTTGCTAGGCGGCAGAAAAACATTACACTTTGCTTTCTTCTGTGTATTCAGGGCCAGTCCTGGGATTTCTAGTCCCTTAGACAGATTAAGCCTCGGACATGCCACTCCACATGGACTTCCTGACAAACAGAGGAGAACCTGGTTGAGATGCCCCCTCCAGCTAATCACCCAAGGCCACTGCTTCCCAACTCATTCACAAAGACACACGGCGAGTGCTGGATTTAGCAATTGCCACATTCTATTCCAATAGAGTGATTCCAGTAGGGGAATGTTTGTGTGTCTTGAAGACTGGATTGAGAACCACTGCCGTAGGCAACCCTTTAGATCACCTGCTACACCTATCAGCATTTAAACGCTTTTGTTTTAAAGTGTGTGGTTAGAGACATGGCTAAGTGGCATAAGAGTAACTTTTCTGACCTATTAATAAGATCTGTATCTCATTGATTGAGGAAATTGCAAAAGGAATAAGGCAATTTATTTACAGAATTTAATACATCATTTTTTTTTCTTCTGTTTTTACATCTACCGAACAACAGTAAAATAGTAAATTAAACTGTAGTTCATCCTTTGTTTAAACAAAAAAGATCTAATTGGATTACAATAATGTGAATTGGGCCTTGCAATATGAGTGCTTTGAAAAATCACATTTAGTACGTACACTACAAACAGAAATCATGCTTGTTGTTCTGAGAGTATTTGAAATCATAATTGAGGCCATTAAATAAAAAGCTAAAAGCTCTGAACTCATTAAATTACCATTTCTTATTTTGTCTGCGGCAGGGCTCTCTGTGTATTCCACAATATCATTCAAATCTGCTTTTAAACATAGCATTGGTGACTTAAAACAGTCTGTATGATATGAATTAGTGATTGCTCAATTCATTAATTGTATTTATTAGAATATAATTCATTAACCTGTATCACTGTACTTTTTGTGTTAAAGAAAAGTGATAAGGCTACCAGTATCAACAGTGAGGTGATATAGTGAATATGTAGTAAATGTGAATATTTATCAAATCAGTGCCCCCCTTTCTTATTGTTGTTCACAGCAGCAACCCTACAACAACATTCTCCGGATGTTGATAGCCAAACACATATCCACTTAGGGAGTTCGTGCTAGAAACAGAAAAGGAATAAAAAAACAACAATGGTGTAGCGAATAACAACCAATGTATGTCTTTGTTCATGGAGATTATTGCACTCACGGTTATTCTGTGATTTCCAAAACACTTCTCAGTGTCTTTTGATCTGAGTAAAGTGATAAAGAAAAAGAACCAGATTGTGCAGTGTATATTGCACTTACAAGATAGTGAGTTGTTGTTTTTTATTCCTTTTCGGTTTCTAACACGAGCGCCCCTAAGTGGTTATGTCGTATTTGTTTACATAATGTTTTTTTTTTACATAATAAAATGCACATTTTATCCAAAAATTCTGTGAATTAGCATATTTATATCAATGGGAAGCGGATTGGAAATGGAATGGCTTATTCAGACACAATCTTAGGGTTAGGGACAGTATTTATTTGGTGCCCCCTCCTGCAACTAAAACACATGCACATAGTTACATAGAACACAGAAACATAGAATTTGATGGCAGATAAGAACCCTTCCTCTCTTTTCCTCGCACTACTAACCCTAGGCCCACTGCTCACACTCTAACACTATTCACTGACACACACTCTCACGCTTATACCATACATTAACACCCACACAGTCATGCTAACACCATACACTAACATACATGAATTGTAACACCATATACTGACTCACACCCTCATTTAAGCTCTACTGACAGTGGAAACACACTGTAGGTAGGGACTGATTATTAATGCCTATACCAGCATCAGTATTATAATCTATTTTTGTATGTGGACTATTTTGTGCTTTGTCTACATGGAGGCATTAGTGTCAATTGGTTTCTACAAGACCATTCTTGAAGCTTAGCGCCAGAAACGCTTTTTAGACTCAGACTATAAGCAGCTACAACTTACAGTTTGTCACCAAGCCACAATTTTAAAAAAATACAATAAGCAAACCTATTATGGCTTATTGTCTGTCTGGTAGTCCCAGCATCTGAAGTTGTCTAGCAGTCTGTTATAAGAACTAGACATTAGGCGGTAGGCAATTGCTTACGCCTGCCACTTATTCACAAAAAAGGAGTTAAAATGGTTGGCAGTGTCAAACATGACTTTGTGCAATGTCAGCAAACTCATTAAACTAAGAAAATTAAAAATGCACGGAGGCATGCTAGATGTAACATCCATAGCATATTGAAACTATGTGGCGATTTTATTGCAAGGTTAACATACTTTAATAAAAAGGATTTATTAAAATATCTTAAAATGTCCTCGCCTAAACCTACTAAAGGAATTTATAATATATACATTTTGATTACAGTATGTATTCCCAGAGACTATCAATGCAGGCCTTTTGCTCAGTAATCAAGCTCAATAATTTACCACTCATCAGGTACCGATCCTAAGGGAACTGCTGCTACTACAGTTACCTACCAAGTAACTCCTGTACTGCTATGAAGTCCTCAAGGACCCATGTCAGTGCTATCATCTGGACACCGAGAGGCAGCGAGGGTAAGAAAGTTCTGGGGCAAACTCAATCATTTGACATGAATCTTCATGTGCCATTGCAGTGCCCACTGGATCTTCAACTATATTTTATCATTTTAAACCAAGGGTTGTCCTAAAGAAAATGAAGAGGTAAGCTTGGGCCACTTGGGGTTGAGGTCTATACTATTCAATCAATTTGTGATGTTGAAAACACTATAGGTAGCTAACTAAATCCTTTTACATGGTTTGTTACTAAATAAAAAAAATAAAACCTAGGCCAACTTTACCTATACTTGGGGTGGCAGTTGTGGTGGAATGGCAGCCCCTCTATTACAAATCCAGAGGCAGCTCTTCTTATTGGGCAATCAGTCTGCACAGTGTTCTGCTGCTCAATGGGCCCTAACTGGTCCATTTACATTATCGAGGAGCAGACTCCTCAATATCTCAGCACTCAGCAGAAGGATGGTGGATGCAGGATGTTTGGTTTGGGGTACTCTCCGCAGTCAAGCCCAGGGAAACGCATGTCATAAATATGTTGCTGGCTCATATCAGCTAATTAGCTGTCACGACCATGTAATTGTTGGTTTAGTCTCATTTGTCTATTTACTGTATTGGATTATATTCTGTATCATCAAAACTCATCAGTAAGCCTAATGATCATGTTGTAGTATGTTTAAATTAAACTGAAGGGTAGGCAACATGTCTTGAAATGGACATCAATAAACTTGTAGAAGACCATGGTTCAATGTGGGACATTTAGTCAAATGCTTGCCACAAAGCCTATCTTCCCTGGTAAAACTTGCAAAATGACAATAGTTTGTTTATCAATGAAACTGTTGCCTTGACAGTTTTATCGAGACTTTATTTATTTCTCAAAACTACCTATAGCTTGTCTTGGACATATATAACAACAAACACCAAAATTACGCCATCTGGGAGACTTTAATGAAGAGGAATAATGACACATATCCCACTATGCCTAGTAACCACTTATGGGGATTTTTATAATATTTATATATTGATTATAAATACCATTACCTAGTTTTATTTTATGTGTAGAACAACACAATGTATGATAGATCTGCATCAAAGATAGATGGGATGACATTTGTTAGCTGATAATATACTTTCTCTGTGACATAGAATAAAATGTTTGACGACTAACACATATGGCAGAAAAAATGACCTTCTGTTACTAGAAGAAAATGACTAAAATGACTGGTTACATTTCACACCCAAAGACGTTACACGACCTTAAGTTAGGCTGCACAGCTGTGTTCTCTTGCTGTTCAATGTATGCATCAGTAGAACATCAGTAAAATTGTTATCTACCTTCAGGGTGCCTGAGGTTCTGCCACTCAGAATCAGAATGTTCTACATACCTCTGTCTATTTTTAAACACGGAGAAATGTTATTTTAAAGAGAAACTGTCACCTACGAGAACTTTACTTTAATCAACAGACCATAAACCAGTCAATGTTAGTTCAAGTTATTTTAATAGCGGACGATGGCAAAATCTTTCTCTTGTTTAGGACAAATATTCAGCGGCACAGATCTGATTTCTTGTCATTTCTTTAATACACAATAGGGGCTGAAATAAGAAGACAAGAAGAGGTTCAAAGTGTCTTTCTTGTGCCAGTTTCATAATAAAGTCTGGAGCAGTTATTTTGAAAAAGTTCCTTAATTTTTTTTAAAAACCTATGAGCAGTTTGTTAAATTCTTCGTCGTAGCTGTGCTTTAAAGAAGAACATGACTATATTATCAGCTCATAAATAAAAACTATACAACGTTTTATTTATTTATGAAGCACATTTCCATATACCCTCTGTGTTAAAGATAGTCATTTAACATATTGCAACATGCCAGGTTTTTTTTCTCAATGGGCATAATTAATGACTTCTCTAAACCATAAATGTTGGTAAATCCATGTTTAAACTCAAAAAAAAAGCAGACACAGATCCGCATACACGGGAACTCTTCAGGTTTGACACAGAGTCTTTGGGAGAAGTGTTGCTTCTCCAGATCTCCGGGTCACTTTCTTCTTGGCAGGGGAGTTAGCCCCACCCTCTTGTGGCTAGCCCCCCCTCTTAAAATCACTCACCCCAGAATTGGGAGAGCTCTGGGTAGCCTGCCCTGGGAAGTCCCAAACATGCAGATTTGGCTTACGTCGGCGGGCAGTCCTGCTGATGTCATGGGACACACAGCTGTTTAACTGGAAAATAGGTGGGGAGTGGGGCCTGATGACCTGGAGACACGCTGCTTCTGCCAGAGTGTCCGGTGGAAACCCAGAGAGTACCCAGGTATGCCAATTAAGCAATTAGACTGCTGGCTCGCCACTACTCCATGTGTTGATTGCAAAGATCAGTAATCACCCTTGTAACTTGCTGGCATGGCCTCTATAGCTCTTTAGAGGGGGATCTGCAGCAGCAGGGGTAAATGGAAGGAAAAAAACGCGGCCTATATTCGGGCAAATGCGGTATATTTATGTTATGTTATTACGGCTCTGCAACCCGTGCAGCTGCACAGCGATCTACGAGTAGGGCGTTGTGGCTACTGTGGCCACAAGACGCCCTCCAGCGTAGAGTCAGAAGCAGGAGATCAGTGCTTTTACTAGCAGTGTGTGGGTATGTTATTTATGTGTGTTATATATGATCGCCAATGTATGTGAAATAGTTGGAGTGCATCCATACACTACTGTTCAAAAGTTTGGGGACACTTAGCTGTTTTTCGGGAAAACAAGGAAATGCCTAGTTGTGTTGCAAAATCAAAATAATGTTGTGTTGCAACATCATTGCAAAAAGGGTTTTCTAATGATCAATCGGCCTTTTAAATTTAAACTTGGATTCGTGAGCGAAACGTGCCATTGAAACACAGTAGTGACAGGAGTGATAATTGGCTTCTCTATGCCCATGAAGATATTCCATTAAAACGTTTCCAGCTACAATAATCATTTACAACATTAACAACGTCTACACTGCATTTCTCATCCATTTGATGATACTTAAATGGGAAAAAATAGCTTTTTTTCACAGATCGCTGTAATGATGGCTGTGTTTTCAAAGCAGTGGTTTCAACTATAAAATTCTACTAAAAATAATGAACTATTAAGTAGGCTTGTGTTTTATGGAATCGGTTTAAATATTACTATGTGATCCAGACAATCTGCCCTTTAATACTATTAGCTCGGCACCGGGACTCATGGATGAACCCTGAATGTTCTCTTCTCTGTACTTTTTGCTACAGAATGTGCATGTTCGAGTTCAGATATATTTGTGTGTATGGGGGGTATATAGAAATACAAATGTTACATTCATTTAGCACCAACAGGTTCTGTAGCGCTGTATATATAAATAAACCAGCTTAAATGTCGCAGTGAAATTAAAAGCCGTTATAAATCTGCACCCGCCCTATTAATAGTATGCTTTAATGTAGGCCGGCGTCATGCTAATTTCTCCATTCACAGTCTGAAGGTCTATAATATATCGCGGTGTTAGAGCGACTCCTGCTCGGCAGAGAAATACACCGCATCTGTTTTATAATTCAGCCTTTCTCGGTTGCTCAGCTATTCAGATTGCATATTTTCATGCTTCAACAGATTCTTTTCTCCCAGACAGATTTCTGATACCTTGAATGTTAAACGTATAAAGCCAGACGCTGCTTGGAAATTATGGGTTTCTGTAATGCTTAAATATATATTTTTATGCACAGAAGCAAAATTATGTGGAAGTGTACGATTTACTATAAACAAAAGCTGTGTGCGTTAAAGGCTTTACTAATAAATATTTACATGAAATCTATGATTCTGTTCTCTCGTTCATTTTTAATGGCATTCATTTTTGCAAACAGTTTTTTATTTGACTTTAACTAAAAAGTTAAAAAAGTTTTTTTTTAAAAAAACCCTCCCGGGGACAAACCTGACACCAGTATGAATCTGAGTGAATGTTCAGTGGTCAAATGTTTTCATACAAATAAGTATTAGACTTGTGCAAATGGACCAAAAATTGGTTTTTTGGATTTGGGTCCATTTTTCATTTGTTAGTATATTAGTTTTCAGACAATGAATTTAGTTTTCTGCCCTGACGTGGAACTATTACACCAGGCCAGTATAACGCTGCAGAGAGCTAGGACAAGCGGATCAACAGAGAAGAAAGAAAAAACTGAATAAGAAGCAAAAGGAAGAAGTAGAAGTGGTGACAGGGTGATGGTAGGGAGACATTGACAGCATGAGAGAGCATAGTGCATCCATGTGTTCTCCAGATAAGTGACGCACTCGGTCATCCACGTGATGTAAAAGAAAACGTGATTCATTAGACCAGGCCACCTTCTTCCATTTCTTCGTGGTCCAGTTCTTATGCTCACGCGCCCATTGCAGGCACTTTCGGCAGTGGAAAGGGGTCAGTATGGGCACCATGACTGGTCTGCAGCTACGCAGCCCCATACCTAACAAACCGTGATGCACTGTGTGTTCTGACACCTTTCTATAAGATAGATGGGGGCCGGATGGGAGCGCAGAACATGTGGGAAACAAAATTAAATAGAAACACTATTGCAAAAAATATAAAGCAATGTGAGTAAACGTGAAACATTGCACTCACAAAGCCTCCATGGTAAATGAGACCATCAAAATCATGTAGAAAACTTCTTTCAATAATTACTATAAAAACGAAGAGTAAAAGCACATTGTGCAGTATCCAAAAGTTGTATAAAATATATATGGTTAAAACCACTTACAGGAAATAAAGGCACTCCAACTAGTGGTGTGCAAAACAGCAATAAATATCGCTCCAAATGGTGAAAACGTCTTCTAATACGACCCAGTCTGTCAGTGGAACTGCCACTTGTCCAAAAAGTCCAAAAAGTGAAGATTATGCGCTAGCTTTGTGAAATTGCTACCCTGCTAGATATATCCTAGTCCACTGTGAAGTGGAAGCATCTAGGAGTAACAACAGCTGAGCAACAAAATGGCAGACCACGCACACTCACAGAGGGGGACCATTAAGTTCCATAGCGTGTTGCACATAAAATGTGCCATCACTCACTACAGAGGTCCAAACAGCCTCTAGAAGCAATATCAACAAAAAGCACAGTATGTCTGGAGCTTCATGGAATGGGTTTACATTGCCAAGCAGCTGCACACAAACTGAAGATCACTTTGCGCTTTGGATTTGTGTACAGCAAGCCGTCACTGGACTCTGCAGCCATATAAACTATAAAGGCAAGATAATACTAGTGCAGACCACACAATAACACAACTAAGCCAGAGTAAGGGAGGCATTATATTGGACCAGCCATGGTGTGAACAAGTGATAAACTGCAGGTGATGACCCACATCTAAAACCATGTATTTAGGATGAACTCCCTAGTGGCAGTGGGAATAAAGACATGAACCTCAAGCCATTAAGTCCTTCATTCACGACCCAGAACAGCCTAAAGTGTTGATGGGAAATCAATAAGGACAATTGCAGCCAGTAGGACTTTGGAGCTGCTTGGGGAATGGTGAATTTACTGAACATCACCCCCTACCACCCACAGATTCCCCCGTAATAAGCTCAATACTGGCATGTGTATCCCCAATAGGTTCTTCAAGTACCAACAAACTCTATGTCCCACCATGTCCAAGACCATCTCATTACCTCCCCATAACAGGTTTTGGGGTCACTTAGCCTTTAGTTTCAACTACTTCAATTTGCTGTCACCCCATAAAAGCAATGTTTATTCTTAACTGACATCCTAAGTCTGGAAATGTATTTAAGATACACAGCATAGTCAGTAGTGCTAAGTATGTTTGACAAAATAATGTAGATATCCTTTATCCGTATAACAATATGTTAATATTTGACTTAATATATAAGAATCTTTTTCATGGTTACCCTGTGGACCCAAGTGGCTAAAACGCAACATGCGTAGTGATTTCCATAGACCTCAGATGAAATAAAATAAATTCACTTTAGGAAAGGAACACATACAATGTGAAAGAGACCTAAAGAGACCTACCTCTTTAAGACAGCCCATGAAGTTGTTACTGACTGGTGACCCTGGTAAGTCTGCGGTACTGGGACTGCCTCCAACATAGAAAAAGTCATCGGATCCCAACATGGTGTAGTCCTCTTGAGTGTAGCCTGTGGTAGTCAGAATCCCATCCACTGAAATTGTTACCTACATAACAAAGCACAGGGAAAGGACACGCTATACTCAGACCTAAATACTGCACTTCTCGGATGTGCCTGATTTCAGACCTAGTTTGGATATCCATTTTCATGTCTGTTTGAGGTTTGGTCTTGGTTTCTAGAATTCATCTTCCCCTGAGATATCTAAACTACTGTATTTCAACTGTTGTTTGAATAATGAGCTAGTGTCAGTATTGTCCCTACAGCAACTGAACAGTTATTTAGCAGACACAAAAATGGTGTTAGTAAAATGCTTTCTAGGTTAGTTTAGCTGTTGTACGTATTAGTAAGTTTAGTAGTCTGTCATTGACTAGTTAAAAACGTGCATTGTGATAATGAAGCAAGCGATACTAAGCACCACCACTGTTCGCACTGGTTAACGAATGGCTAGCGGCAATTTAACATGCGAGTGTTAAATTAGCATGCAAAATTAATAAAAAGCAAATCAAACAGTGTTAGAAGCCCACACTGATGTGCACATGCTAAGGCACACGACAGACCGGAAACAAAGAGAACACAAAGAGGGGGGGAGGGGAAGGTAATCATATCGCTTGTGATGAATATGAATGTACCAAAACTATGGCATAATTAAATTAAGCTATCTTGCCATGCATTATGAACGGTTAGAATCTGGCTGAGACAGTGATTGCTTGGGCCAGCCAATGATTAGCATTAGTTTGTTAATTACAGCTTGATGCAAAAGGTAGAAAAGTTAATGACCCTAAATATGGGTAAAATAAATATATTAAATTAAAAAAATTAAAAAAAATAAAACAAAAATGTAGATAAATAAAAAAAAGAACTTGGTAGGAACAAAGTAGAAACTAAGAAGGTCAACAACAAAAGAAAAGGAGAAGTTAAAGTAAGCAGAAGAGTACCAACCGCAGTTCCTCTTTTGTAATGAAGTCTACAGTTAAAAGAAAGAAAGAAAACACGGCAAACCCAAAATAAGAAACAATTAGAATGATATCTACCGAACAATGTAGTTTGTTTACCATAGCGTGTCCAATGCCTGCGTGCTTTGTGGAGAAGGGGGGAGAAAGGAAATTAAAAACTGTGAACATAATAACGATTGTTACTTAAAAAATAAGATGATCACTACCATGTTAGTACATTTTTTGAATCAGGTAACGGTTAGTAGAATGAAACATTCCATGAATGACATGTTAGTTATTAAGCATGTTAGTAACATATAAAAAAAGGGCAAAAAAATTTTACAAGAAAAAAAGCGGACTAACAAGTAAGCCTCCAAGGAGGCGACTGCAGTAGTATTTGTCCTGCAAATAGATTTCATAACTTATCAGCTCTGTACTGAACAAAAACAGACACGTGGTCACAATTCCCCTTTGGAATCCCTACAGGTTGAATACATCTGACAGACATTAAAAATGGGGATCAAAATGCCTATCGCTCAAAGACTGCCCAACTGTCTGGACAATATCTGTAATAATGTATGTATTTTTTTTTCCCCCTTTGGACAAAACCAGAAAGTCATTTGTAACCCCTACTACTTTCAAGGGATCTCAATATCTTCTCAACTCCAAAACGTCTTTCGGTCAAACTCAGGGGCTTTAGGCTCACAGATTACTGCAATGAAACAAAGCAAAAAAATCCTGACACACATAATGAGGCTGAATGGGTTTCTCTAACTGCCTCGTAAAACATGCACCAACTTTGCTTTTTTATCTCTAATTAATAAATTATTTTTTTTTTAAAAAAGCTATTTTGCATTATTTTTATTAAATATGTTGGCGTGAACAAAGGCAATCTAGAAAGTATGAATGCATCTTTTAATATGGACGAAACTGTATATGTAACGTTAACACAAATAACTACATCTTGTATTGAATAGTGAAAAGGGCATGTGTGGTCCCGAAAACTATAAGTTTGTCATATAGTTTGATTAAAAGTGCAGTTAAAGTATGTCCTTTGAGTGCCCCTTTATATGTTGCATATTTACAGCGTAAGGAATCAGTGCACGTCAAGCAAGGGCAAGTTTAAAGCACCTTTCTGAATCATAAATATTGGTTATATATGGCTTAGCTCACCACAACATCATAGTAACCAACTCTTGGCGAGCCCTTTTTAACGCTAACATGGCTGTATTGGAGCTGAATCACTTTTAACCCACTGAAACTTTCCGGCAATGTATAGCCCTCTCTGGACACCATTAAAGAGATCGGAAGGGTACTCAACATAGAGGTCATAGACAGACCTTAAAATAGAAAATACACAAAAATATAAAAAGAGATGCTCACACTAACAAACATCTAAATACAGATTCAGTGGGGTAAAAGTCAAGCAGTACCATTGATTCAGCTCTGCGGATTAGATAATACTTGCCAAGATTGGGATACTTTGGGGTAGTGGCTGGCTATGCAATATATAGATGTATAATGTCACGGAATCAAACTTACATTTTGCTATTGTATCAAACACTATCTTAAAAAAAGAATATTTCTTCTTTGAATTTTTTACCCTACTTAAATGCACTTCACAAACTAAAAATGTGCTCATTTGCTTTCCGCGTAGTAAAAAAATAAAATAAAATAAGATTTGTTTGATAATTTTGCCATTACAATTTACCCATATTGAAATCTGAACTGCAGTATTAGCTATTGACTGTATATTAAAGTATGTATGGTGCAGATAGGATTTTAAATAGAAATTGCTGTATATATATATAATATATATATATATATATATATTACATACATACATATATACATAGATATATCATCGGCCAGTTGCTAAAAGGGTATATTAAATTTTGTATGGATATATGCTGTGACTTTACAATGACGGCTGGTGACCTTCAACTCTCCGCATCCCATGTTCTTCTTTGTTGTAGAGCGGAAGAGGGTGCCTACGTAACTATGGTATGATCATTACATTTTTCCTGTTGCTTGGCTACACAAAAATCATATTATAGTATTGCATGATTTCATTGCTTCCGTGTAGAATACTGTATGTAGATTTCTGTAGATCTTCAGTGGACACTGAGTCTGTCTGATCTACTCTTTCTGCTTCTGGGTTAGGACCTCTTTGCTTCTCTTTTTGTTAGTGGAAAGAAGGAAAGATTAATATAATTCATGAATCATCAAAACCAGAGGGAGCAGCTCAGCAGGGCAAACGAAGGGTCTGCTGCTAACTTATCGATCCATCCGTTGCCAGTCATGATAACGCTGAAGAAAATGGCACCCTACTAATATCTGCGGAAAACAATATCGATCTTGGTTTTCTTACGGATTGTCTGACATCATTAAGGATGGAAATGTCATTTAGATAACGTTTTAGGGTTTAACACTCTGAAATGTTAGTAAAGTTAATGTCATTAAGTGATTATTTTCTTTACATGCAAAACTACACACACATGAAGAGAAAATATATAGCTTGGTTTTAAATAAAAACTAATAGAATATCGGTAGTTTTGCTTGTCTATATTTAATAATGCAAAGGGCTCTATATCATGTATTGTTAATATGGATCAATGTTTTAATATGAATCGCTCTGGAAATCAATTTGTTAGAGTGTTACTAAAGTGAGGTGTAAGATTTCTTTAGTAGAAAAATAGTTTCTATTCAGAGGTTCCCTGCCAACATTCACAATATTAAGGGTTAGAATAATGTATTAGTATTAGTATTATTAACCATGGTTATATAAAAATGCATATTTTCTTTCTCTATTGTTTCTAAATGAATATGCTATTATTTTTGCTGTGTAAATTATCAAGATTTAACATCAAAATTACATTTTGCTATCTTAAAGAATGCCATTTCTCCTTTTATTTATTTTTTACCCTACTTAAATGCGCTTCTCAAACTAAAAATGTGCTAGTCTGGTTTCTCTCATTAAAAAAAATAAAATACTAAAACTAAATCTGAATTGCAGTATTAGCTATTGACTGTATATTAAAACTGTGAATCTCTGACTAGTCAATATGGGGGAAATGCTGTTTGTATTTGAATAAATAAACATTAATTAAAATAAAAAATATATATATAAAATCAGACATAAGTACTAGGTACTATAATATACATAATAAAATAAATCTACAATATCTATCTTTCTATCTAAAGATATATATATGTGTATAAATATCTTATATGCTATAATACCCAACTATCGACCACTTCCCATTATAGTTACCTATAACAATATTTTTTTGCCAAGAAATAGCAACTGAAGACCAAGCTCATACATTTTAATTATAAACTATTTTCCTATCCCTTGTTACTTTCTAGATATGCCCCTGCTCAGGCATGACCGGATCCCCTTGTGCCTAAGTATGATCATTGTCACTGATAATATTTTATTTTAGCTAGGTTTAAAGCAGAATACATCACTCTTTCATCCATTTTACTGTTACCTGACGCAGATTCCTGGTTACTTTCACATCATGCCAGTTATTGTCATTAAATTTTCCATTGACCGGTTCCACCAAGGCCTCAAAGGCCCCTGACCCCAAATTAATGACCAAAGAGACCGCTCCGTTTTTCAATGCGAGATTCACATAATCTGCGGATTTTCCTGTATGAAGCATCAGTCCGTTCCTCTGAAGGGTTTTAAATGACAGGGTTATTTCATCGCTGCTGCTTTGTATCGGGTTTTGGGATAAATCATAGCAGAAGTATTCAGACCCTTTGAACGTAGCGATGTAGTCTTCTTTTCCTAGAAAACAGGAAAAAGCCGTATTTGTAAGTTTTTCATTAGAGTTAGGTTAAATTCACTCATTGGATTGCACCGTTAATATATTTCTTCGAGAATCAGTTTCGTTCGTACAAAGCAAAAACATGTATTTTAAATTAAATTGATGGGTTTTGTTAAAAGCACTGCCAATTCGGTAAATGACATGAGCTGCTAGACTGCACAACACAAACACTTACATGATCAAGTCTACATAAAATGAGCTGTATCTTCAAATATCACTTCAGTAACTGTGTTCATTATTTGTATGCATCTGCTCATTAAAAAATACTTTTTGTTTCAGCTTTAAAGGGATATACAGCCATCATATGTATTTTAATGCAAATACCGGTAATAGACAAGTGTCACCAGATAATTCATTCTTTTTATTGCATCTAAATGGAAATTTCTTCAGATTCCTCTATACACATTTGGTGCTTTTCCTGGCTAGCAGTAGGTTTTGGCTAAAAGTATCTCCGACGCACAGCGCGCATTCACAGTATACTCAACTCCAGTCATCTCAAGCATTAAATCAAGCAAGAGGTCAGCAGAGGTGAATGTAAGGAATGAGAGGACAGCAGAGGTCAATGGAAGGAATGAGAGAAGGAAAGGGAAAGAAGGAGACAGATGGAAGGAGAACCATAAAGTTATCTAATTTAGGATAATGCTACTGGTACAGCTATGACCAGGCACAGACTGGCCTCCTATCACACTGGGCTAATGCCCTATGGGCCGCTGGCTGACATCACCACTGTGCTGAAGTATATGGCCGGCTAGATATGGCTGGCTGCACGCTGCATGACCAAAAAAAGGTAACGTGCAGCCGTGCATATCAAGCTGTCAGCTAGACTAATGTCATGAGGGGCCGCCAGCCTTCAAATGACATGTGCTAGCAAACCCGTGCACCAATTTGTGGAATTTAAGCATTTTAGGAAACGAAAAAACTGGATTAGATATTGTATATTATTTCTCCTAGTAAATGGAAATGTATTACCCATTTGAAAATACTTTAACAAAACACATAGACAGCTTTTATATTCCCTTGATTAATGGATGACTGTTTTTAGTTGATATCTCCAATTTAAATGTAAATAACTACTTTTGTTTTAAGACTTCTTTTCATTTTAATATGCCCCTTTAAGTGGTTATAGTGATATGTCTCTATAGGTCACTAGTGTCACTTGGTGTAGCGCCAGGCTTGCCGCAGCAAAAGCATTGATAGTTAAAACGTTTTTATTTTTCTTAAAACAAACCCATTTATGTATTTTTTTACCGATATCGTTTTATTGCCGTTTATGGGCTATTTTTCAAGGTATTGGAATGCTAAACACTGCATGCTTCACCGGATTGTAGCAACTGCAGCCAGGACTTTTAACAAAATAAGGTATCAATGCCTCCAAAAGTCTTAGATCTTCTGTACAAGGAAAAAAAAATCTGATGTAATTTTACTTAAAGGATTTACTGTAATATAGTACATAATCGGAAAAAAAAATAAACAGATAAAAATTCTCTCCTGGATCAAAATCCTCTACATTTTTTTTTCTAGAAATTCTTATAAATAAAATATAAGCCCCTAAATAATATAATGAAATGGTAATATCATTCTTTACCTAATTCAACTCTATCGTCACTCATAATCCAGGGATCACAAGAACTTATTAAATTGAATCAGAAATACAATCGCCCAATGTAATATTCATCAATTTTTTGAACCCCTTATAACCAAAATGAGGACGGTAGGCAAAAAAGATTTGCATCGGAAAGAGTTCTTTACCACATGCTATAATTATAGGCCAGTCAAAAGAATCATTTTACTCTGAATGACCCTGCAGAAGTAAAATCAGCTTCTCCAGGGCTTACGAAGATTGGAAAAAGCTTTTAAGAAGGTTAACAGTTTTGTATGTATCACACTTTCCTTAAGTATTCAAGGCTAAATCTTTTGCGCTAATGGTATTTTCCTTCAGAAAGTGAACAAAAAGCCAATTCAGCAATTCTGAACATTTATTGGAAAAGCCAGCTTCATATGTCATTTGAACGATCTGATCAGGGCTACTACATTCAGAAAAAAAAAAATCAGTATTATGCCGTTCTCATTGGAATTCTCAGCGAAATTATTGTCTGTTATATGTGCATTCTTACCCTTTAGCAACCTTGTTTTTCTTCAATCGATAAAAATAGATTAGGCACTTATCGGGAAGAATGTCATTGTTGGGTCTCTTGTGTTTTGTTTTGTATATTTTATTCTTTCTCATTTTTTTTTCTTTAACTGGTATGACCTCAATTGTACTCTAAAACTAATGTTGACTCATTAAAAATGGATTTCTTAAATGGTCTCAGAAGTACACTACTTAAAAAGCAAATACACTTCCCTATTTTAGATAGCAGATAATGTAACATATTTACCTAATTGAAGTTAAGAATTAAAAGCAATCTATTTCTTATGTCTGCCGAACGACCCATGATCAATTACCACCAAACGGCAATGGCATTTGTAGATTTTCCAACATTTCTGAGAAATGCATTGAGGAGGAATGGTGCTCGTGGTTCCAGGAAAATAGCTTACAAAGGAAACTAGTTTGTTAGGGACAGTCTCACCGGAGACATCCCTGCTGACTCAATGAGGTAGACTTGGGTAAAACTACAATATCAGGAACCTCAGACCTTGACCGTTTGCTTGGTCCCTGGATATTGAGTTTGTTCTGCAACCCTTGGTGCCTTATTTTGGCCTGACCAATTTTGGATTTCATCTGCCTTGAAACTAGACTCTGCCTCTATTGCCTCTTATGCAAAATAAAAAGAAATCCATTCCATGCCCAATGACACCCCTTTAAAAAATGCCCCTATAACCCCTGTCCATTTGGGGTTTAAGAATAAATACAATCTCACGTGGAGGTGCCCAGAACCCACTTCATGCCCCAAAACATCTTATGTTGGTCCTTCTAACCAAGATGGGACTTTACATTAATTTATTTCTGACATAAAGATTCTATTATTTTATTCCCAGTCTCTTTCTCTTGGTTTTTTAAAAAAAATCCACCAACTCTAGCTGATTAAATGGATCTCTGTCAACACCAGAATATATTCTATGAAGAATGAGAAAAACTCCAGAGCAATAATTTCGGTAGAATGAACAGGTAATTAGTCACACAAGTTCTTTTATTGTTAGCAGTGGGTGACTGCCTCATTCTGTACCTATTACATCAAAACCTACACACAGGCATTGTAATTACTCATTTACAAAAATGATGTCTTAGCATTGTGCTCATTCGTGGAAATACATGTTACTCTATAAAGACTCCAAAATGACCGTACACTTTTAGATGAGAGAAAATGTGCACATCACAAATGCAGATTATAGGGTATTACATGATGAATACATTCGGTAAAATAAATAAATCGCTAAAATAGAGGAAAAAATGGATAATATTGACAGGTTAAACTAATCTATCTGTGTAGATTCTGATGACATGATTTATTCCGTTTATACAGACTCCGGCGACTAGAATATTTTTTTCTAAAATATATAAAAAAGAATCGTAAATGCTGTCCTTAAATAATGCATGCAAACCTCTTAATAATGAGTACTAGATTCCTAAATAGGGATGCCCTTCTTGCATTATGCGTTCTAATCCTTAGATTTTAAACCTCTTCTAGGCATTAAGTAGATTGGACCAACATGAATAAACATTGAAGATAAGAACAGTTAAAATATAGGACATCTTAAGCTCAATCTCTAGTGATATGCCAAAGTACCTGGGAATACGGAATACACAATTATTCAAGGGGGCAAGAAAACCCAGTACCAAGGTGAGTGAACAAACAGGCTGAGAACATCAATGTTAGCGCTCAATAAGACCAGGTGATTTAAAACATTATATTTCAAGTGTGTTGTGTGTGTATATATATATATATATATATATATATATATATATGAGAAATAGAGAGAGAGAATGATGAAAATTATTTAAGGTCTTAATAAAGTAATATTGCAATAAACCATACTATGTATTTATTAACTTAATTATTATTAGTTTACACAAACCAGCAGCCACCGAATGATTTAGCGTGTGTCTGTGGATGTCCAGATGGCTGCTGCATGCTGCACAACGTGATCTGCCACTGGATCAGCCGCATCGGTAAGTAAGCATCTCTACCGGCCACTGACCCACCAGATGGCGAGTCCGAACCTGAACAGAACCGCCTTTCAGAACTAGACTGTAAACATGCGCTCGCGTGGCACACCTTCAATATTCACGTCAGTACAGTCATTAGCTTTTAGTTCAGAGAGACGTTGTGTCTCGTATAAAATACACGAGCATTATGCGCTAAGACACACTGACAGAATATGTGGGTTTATTGGATAAACACAAAACAATTATGCTTCAGTTATATAAAAGTCTTCTGATAAACCAAGAAATACAAGAATGTTTGTGTTTTGATGCGTTAAATGCTTGAATATGGGACGTTATTTGTACAGTAAATATATTCAAAGAAAATATTGTTCAAAAATAAAGTGAAAAAAAAAAGAATGAAAAAAACAAACTATTTCAAATCTATTTATCATTGCTATTTTGGGGGTAAATAGAACGCTTTGCTATAAGCAGTTGTAAGAAAATTGCACAGGAAAATACAAAAACAAGGTTTAATGTGCATGACTAATAGATGAAACACACCAGAGATAAACGCTGAGCAAATCTACCATCAATGTTCATTTATTTATCAGCCATTTTACCAATTCAACTACACTTGTAATTATTATTTATCAATACTGCATCCGCGGATAACACTTCTAATTGCATAGCTTCCTTTCGTTGCCATGTAAAACAAAGCATCCCCTGGTATTACACAGTAGGTGTTAAATTACCAACAATAATTATTTCAGGGGTTTTTTTCCCAAACACAGAGCATATAGCATATATTCTACTAAAATTGATATGTAATTTTAGTATGTGATTTATTAACACTTTTATTTACAATTCTATCACACCACCGCATGCTTTGTTGGAATGCTTGAATGCCCCCAACCATGAGAATAAGAGAATCGGGAATAGGTAAATATTTTAAATAATGTTTTTAAATAATGTAAAAGTGTAAACCTTTCTTCCTAACACTCACACAGCATCCTAATCAAGCCACCTGAACGACCAACAACTCCTACATATCACCCTGACTCGATTGACTCATCCCCATCCAAACCGTCCTCTCCTACCCCTCAACCGCCGACTAGATTGTAAGCTTGCAAGAGCGGGACCCTCTTCTCCCTTTATATCAGTTTCTTATTGGGTGTGATTTTAAATGACTTTACTGACTCTGTTGTAACAGTGTTATGGAATCTGTTGGTGCTATATCAATAAATAAATGTAATGTAATGCATTTAGTTAAATAAATGAAGTAAGTGGAACAGTACGAGGATCGGACAACTAGGAGGCCTTGGCACTTTAAGGCCAGTAGCCATCAAATGACGTATATAGGTGGGCTAGCTGGATACGCATGGCCACGCATTAAGATACACAGCGTGTGGCTGTGTTTATCCAGCTAGTGGCTGATAGCTAGTGGAGCAACCACATCGATATCTACTGTATGTGGCCCTACCAGCCCATCGGGATGTGTGCCAAATGGCCAATAGGTTTAAGCAACTACTCTTTTATATTTGATTCAATTTAGGCAATTGCCTATTAACAATCTTCAACATCTTCCTACCTCAATACAACATTAACAATTAACATTAAAATATTTTATTTCATTATTTCACTCATTTCATTATTTTACTCAAATAAAGTCTTCCGTTTTATTATTATTATGGCTTATCACAAAGGCTTTGAATGCAGTACCTGTTTTGCACTCTCAAATATAACATTTTTATTTTTTTCGATAAAAATGACAATTTCTGAATAAGTAGCTGTAACTTCAGTGCAGGTTCACAACCATAAGATAAGTCTTGATCCAAGCAGTAAATATAACGTCGCTATACACAGTACATTAGTATAAATATCAGGAAAAAGAACATTATTTCCCACAGGTAATAATTTGAGCTACTACTAAGGGATTGACGGAGCAACCCTTGTTTTGTACGCTACGCCAGCGTCAGCACAGGATTAGTACAGCATGTCCTGAGGTTTGAATGCAATTATAAACAAGGAGCAATTTTCTGGTCCTAATTAGCTCCACTTAAAATAAGCATTGCATAACAATAACTCTTCAAGGATGTAGCGTTAAGGCCAGCAAATTAAGATTTTTTTTGCATAATGAGCATCTTTTAGGTTTTTTTTTTCTTATACCGAAACTATGAACTGGGCTAAATACAATATTTTGTCACCACTTGTAAGCAGTACCACCTGCGTTGCAATATTAATTATTTTGGTGTTATAATTAAATATACAAATAACTTAGGGAAGTTTATGCGACCTTTAAACAGATGTGAAAGAGAAATGCTTTATAAATTTTATGGTGTATTCATTTATATTCAGCCCGGAAAATAACACAGTTATCAACAGCTTAAAGGGAGTATTTTTTTATAACAATTTGTAATAACCATTACTATGTTACAAAGTCATTATAATTATAAAAATACTCACTTTAATATATTCAATAAAATGTGATAAAAAATGATGATATCAGATAACATCTTAATGTCACTTACCAATTTCAAATATGTGCTATAATTCAAACAATGCAATAAAATAATTTAAATGCAGTAGAAAGTATTTTTTTGTATGACAAAAAATAATAAAATCAATTTTAAAATGTATTTTAGTTGCTTGAGGCATTCTGCACGTACTACATGTTTTAAATTAGGCACTATATTAAATTAATTCTAGGATTATATATTATTATGATTAAGTGTAATGGGTATGTACTAAAACATTAGTAAGGTATGCATATACACATACAGAATATACACTTACAGTGGTGTAAATATACTATATCCGGCAGTATGTATAAACTAAAAATGATATAAAAATGTATATTTGATATAATTTAGTGTATTCATAAAAATGGACAATAAATCCAGATAAATGTCCTAAACAAAATGACCCCTAAGGAATTGATTTAGATGAATCTGATTATATTTTCATTACGAGCAATAGTATTATGGACTGATTTATTTCTCAGGTGGCTAAATATCAGTGTCTGCTCCAACTCTAATATCAAGACATTTGGAAAACAGGTTACACGGATGGATTCAATGTCTACATTATCTACATCCTCATCAAATGCTCAGCAGCCGCTCAGCTCCATCACACACAGGAGAAGGAACACATTGGCATTGTGGCGCCCTCCTGACTCTGCCGCCATCGGTACTTAGACCTGCCATGCAGCTGACCGGGCCCTTCTTTCACAAATCGGCACCCTTGTGTGTATTTTACACGGATCTCAAGGAAATATTAAAATGTATAACAAATATTTCAAGAGATAATTCTGTTTGTTTTTTATTATTATTTTGCTAAAGAGCTTGACTCGGTATTGTGTATCGGAGAAGAAATGAGACTAGTTAATTGCATTACTTGTTCCCTAATCGAATATATTCTTCATGGTCTTCCTCAGCCTCTGCTAAGCACATATCCACAATTACCTCTGTTATTCAGTATAAAGCCTATTACAATTGGATAACACTAAGGGAGAGTTGTTAAGCACTGGGTAGCAGGTGCTTTATCGCCACATAAACTAGCATGCTACTTGGATATTTATTTAAATTATGGCTAATCACGTCTTTGGAATGTTTAGTAACTAGAGACATGGGTCTGATATAAAAAAAACCCCAATAATGACAGTAATAAAGCCAACATCAGAAACAAGAGTCTGCATCATTTATACATACAGACGAACACCATATATATTTAAGGACCCGATATACATCTGTTGGGTTTGTGTTTTGACAGGTCTTGGTTGGGAAACCATATTATTTGCATATATAATTTCAACACTTAATTTCCAGGGAATTAATTTACACTGCAGGCTTGCACTTCTGTCCAAAGCTACCTCTAATTGATGCCATAAATGAACAGATATGATGGTGAGAACAACCCCCTCTGTGTGTTTAGTAATTAGCAAAGAGTTTGATTATTCTTTGGTCTTGTATCACGTAGGGAAAGCAAATAATAATTTTGTCTATGGAACAATGCACTCACGTGCTAAAATATATTAAAAAAAAACAAACCTTAACATTGTAGATAAAGAAACCTTATTTAGAAATACTGTGTTGCTGTAATGATGTTGTCTTCTGCACACGTAACCATGGCAACAGTGATGTTAAGGGCAGATAGGAAGAATAATTTGACTTATCCTTGGCCAAGTTGTACACTCCAAGCGTTACTAATGAAAACGTGACTGTTGCCCAAAATATATTTGAGAACCTCATTTTACCAACTGCAATGCAAAATGAAGAATATCGATGATAGTTTTGCATTGTAACTGTTGTAACAGATCTACGGAATCTGCTGGTGCTCTATGAATAAAATGTATTGTTATCAACGCCTATCTGTTCTGCAGCTTCCCTCCCTTGGCCTAGGGCAGCGCTGAAGGTAAAATACGTCACTGCTTACAGGCAACCATTTTTAAATGTTGATTCTAAAGTTGCATCTGGAATGGATTGAAAAGATTGCTTTTCAGTGTAAAACTTGGTCCAACTTGGATTTGAAAACAGCAGAAAATTACAGTCATTACCAGTCAGGGATAAATAGGAACACTGACAAAAACTGAGAAGTGATGCCACAAAAAAAAAAACGAAAAAACAAACAAACCAGAAAATTCTGTTTTATTAGTGATCAAGCTACTTCTTTATAATGATAGTCAGGGCCAGACTAGTAACTTTAATGGTCCACACAGCAACACAATGCATGTGTCTCACAGTTGGCAGCCATATACTGCGTTGCTCGTTCTGCCTCTGGAGCGGCAGTAAGGCAGGAGTATGTTGCTCTGTTCTCCCCGGAACATCAAGCATTTGGCCGGTGTGACAGATCGCCAGTCTGGACCTAATGATAGTGACTGTTATTTTCACTTCATCACCACAGAGCCTTGAGCTAGGAGGCACGTACTAGCCCTTACCATTAGGAGACCAGCAGAAGTATGAAATATTTCACAGTTTTTAGGGTGAAAGTGACCTCTGAAATTCCCTTTAAACCTGAAGATACAACACGTTTCATAAGTAACTTGTTCTTTTTATTATTATGATTATCATTTAGTTATTAGCTGCTAACATACTGTATTACATAGCGCTGTACAATATAAAGATGGGACGGTTAACTAATACATAGCAAATATATATGTACACATATAACTGGAGTTCAGGACCCTGCCTGTGAGCTTGACATCTAGCCTAATGGGACTTTCATACAAAGTTCCTGGCAAAAATAGTGGGCTTTGAAGGGCTCCGTTTGTGAGCTTACTTTCTATAAAACATGTTCTTTGTTGTAAGTGTCATATACCATATTTGCTAGATTATAAGACAAGTTTTTTTTCAGAGAAAATGCCCTGAAAAATATCTCTCGTCTTATATTCAAGGTCGTCTTCTAATCAGACCTCAAATAGAGGTCTGATTACAAGACTAAGATCCAGATCCCTCAAAGCGCTGCATGGGACCCATACCCTCCTCTCTGGCAGCCTCTGCTGCTGCTAGCACTTCCTCTGGGGGCTTCTATATCGGAGTGCTGGCATGACATGACCTTCCGGTGCTCCACCATAGAAGCCCCGGTGGAAGTACCGGCCACCAGCAGCGGAGGTCCTCCACCAGCTGCCCCACTAGACACCAAGAAGTCTGAACACGGGTCACAAGTAAATGGATGCACTGATAAGTCAGGCTTGGGGGTTAAGAGTGGCATGGGGTGGAGTTCAATAATTTTCTGGAGGCAGAGAGGCATATAGGGGGTTAAAAGGCATATCAGGGAGGCAGAGTGGCATATAGGGGGTATAAGGCATACCTGGGGGGAGTGGCAAATGGGAGGTTAAAATGTATGTCAGGTACGCAGAGTGGCATATATATGGGTGTATAAGGTATATCTGGGAGGCAGAGTCGCAAATAAGGGATTAAAAGGACAGAGTGGCATGTAGTGGGTATAAGGCATTTCTGGGGGGGCAGAGTGGCATATAAATAGAGAGGGGAGAGAGAGAGAGAGAGTGTGTGTGTGTTGTGTGTGTGTTAAATGGGGGCATAGGGCATTTCTGGAATGCCTTATACCCCTATATGCCACTCTGGCATTTAGGGGGTTAAAATGCATATTATGGGGCAGAGTGGCATATAGGGAGGTATAAGGCATTTCAGGAGGCAGAGTGGCGTTAAAGGGACATTTAATAGAGCACTCTGCCTCCTATATATCTCCCTATATGCCACTCTGCCCCATAATATGCCTTTTAACCCCCTAAATGCCAGAGTGGCATATAGGGGTATAAGGCATTTTTGGAGGCAGAGTGCTCTATACAATGCCTTTTAACTCCCTTAATGCCACTCTGCCTCCTGGAATGCCTTACACCTCCCTATATGCCACTCTGCTCCATAATATGCCTTTTAACCCCTTAAATGCCAGAATGGTATATAGGGGTATAAGGCATTTCTGGAGGCAGAGTGGCACATAGCGGGTCAAAAGGCATACCATGGGGCACAGTGGCGTATAGAGGGTTAAAAGGCATATCATGGGCCACAGTGCCATATTGGAGTGGCAAGCCTGGGGGCAGATGTGCGTAACTGGGGGACAGGTTGGAAAATACAAGGAAATAAAAACAAAAAAATATTTTTCTCAATCATAGCTTTTATTAAAAAAAATAGTTTACATGAATTAACATTTACTGGTAAAACTTTTTTCCTTTAGGGTCGTCTTATATTCAGGCTTTTTCTTTTTTTCCTAAGTTAATATTCAGATTTTGGGGGTCGTCTTATAATCAGGGTCGTCTTATAATCGAGCAAATACGGTAATATCTTATTATCAGGTTTTAGTATGGCTGGGCACAGTAGGATGATGTTGAACTAAGCTTTTTGATTTGACAATGCACAATATAGGATGTCATCCTTACATTTCACTTAACAAAATATTCAGCAAGGGAATCAAGAAAATGGTATTACCGGTCAAGATAAGGAGATTTCCCATTGCTGAATATTATTTATCCAAATAGCTGCACTGTATAAGTCATTAATTCTTAGTAACTTTACTATCACTATTTTTACTATTTGGTTGAGATCACATTATCAACAGCTAGCTTTAGTAGTTGTAGTTGTACTATATATATATATATATATATATATATATATATATACACAATATTCATTGTATGCATTGATACACAGAGTTGTATTGGGGCTATGACATTTCAAAAGAGACACTTTTAACACTCTAGATAAAGGTCATTGAAATAGCATTCCATACTATTATTTTGTTTCAGTATTCGAGATCCAAATCAAACTAGCCTTGTGCAGGATCACAGCATGTGTAAAAAATTACCTGGAAATTGTCCAGTTGATTTTTTTTATGTATGTATATATATATATATATATATAAAATACGTTTGTATAAGGGTATAAGTATAAGGGTTTCAACCTGTAGGATTCTTCTAATTAACCTGCAATCAAACATTTAACATTGTACATAACTTAAAAAAAGTCCCACAAAAAATCCTGGAAATCCTACTTTCTATGAACATAGTCATTTCAAGATTTACATATTTTTGAATATTTTACATAAATTAAAAAAAATACAAAAATGTGTGTGCAAATACACATTGCAAATATGAATTGTGTCTTAACTCAGTTCTTTTTGTTTTGATCCCTGGAAATAATGTAATTTTCACTGGCCCTGTCATGAGGCTGCTTGAAAATTGCTGCAAACTTTAATTTAAATAATTTGAATGTACTTACACATAAACAAGACCAATTTGCACTGTAACTCTTATTTTGATCTGTAGGCAATTTATATAGTTGTCCCATAGTGAAAACTATTTCTATTTCAGCATAAATTTTCTAGATTTTCTTTGTGCAAAATAACTGGCTCCCTGTAGCCTTAGAATCCACATTCAAATCTCGTACAATGAGCTATTCATTCTAACACCAAACATGATAGGAATAAACTAAATCATTTATGATTTACAGAAAAATAAATTTGAGCACATTTAGATAAATGGTTTAAGACTTTAGGCTACTTGAAGGGAACCACTAATCTTTTGATATCTGTGTGGTGTTCACGTTTGCTGACTCTAGAATTTATTACCTTCCTCACAGCATGTAAGGTAAGAGTTTTCCTTCTAAGAAATAAACTGTATTTGTTCCTGCTTAGTTTCTGTTTCAATCTCAGTAGTAAATGTGCCTCCAAATGTTTTATTAAATAAAAATGTGGGCTTTACTTTGAAGGAAGGGAGGATAATGAATAATGAAATAATAATTTATATTACATGGTTGTTGGAAGGTAAAGATTCTCCAGGCCTATTTTCCCAGTGGTGCCTGCGTTATCCTGCAGTGATTACATTGAAATATAAGAACCTTTAATGACTGCCTGCATAGGGTAAAA
This sequence comes from Spea multiplicata, assembly GCA_009364415.1. Classification (NCBI taxonomy): domain Eukaryota; kingdom Metazoa; phylum Chordata; class Amphibia; order Anura; family Pelobatidae; genus Spea; species Spea multiplicata. The sequence goes on from VKOC01000005.1 coordinate 5,947,310, forward strand.
CCAAATGAATCCTCCAACAGTTGCCCAAATCAGGATGCCTTTTTGTAGAGGTGAGGCTGGAGGTCGGAAGCAGTGGGTCATGGGTTATAGTGGGGAGGGCTGCGTACTTTACTGAAAAGCCACCGCATAGTGCCCAGATCATTGCAAGATGCCCACACAGATGCTTTAATGGATTGATTTTACAGCTCATTGGGCCAGGCAAGGGGGATCAAATGAATTCTCAAACCAGCCCTTGATTCCTAGAATTGGGACAGTGGAGCAGCTATGTGGGACATTGGGGTAGTGTCTAAAAATTGCTAAGTTTTACCCATGGCTATCCTCACACACTTCCGCCTCACAGTGATAGGACTATTCCTCTATGGCAGGGGTGTCCAAACTGCGGCCCTCCAGCTGCTGCAGGACTACATCTCCCATACTCCTCAGCCAGCCCCTTAGCTGAAAGAGCATTATGGGAGATGTAGTCCTGCAGCAGCTGGAGGGCCGCAGTTGGACACCCCTGCTCTATGGGAAGGGAAGTTCTGAGCAGCCAACCCAGGGAAATTGCCAGGTATTGTAATATGGCTAGTACATAAAATATTATCAAAGACAGCAAAATAGTTTATAAAGCTAATGGATGTATACTTGTAAAGATACATTGATATAGACATCCAATATAAATATTAATTATTAGTTATAGTTTGTCATTCTATGTTTTAGTCCTCTGACCAACTGCTCAGGAAGAAATTATCTCCCGACTGCTAGTGAACACTTAGCATATCAAAAGAACCCACTATCTGTATGAAGGGATACAGGCATATGGTAGATTGGTTAGCCAGTTTACACTGAAGCTAGACTTAGAGGCAACTCATCTGTAACATTTTACACATTGCAGAGGGCACTGCTTTAAAAGAGGAATTCGTGTTGTAGAACCTTTTGGCACCGCATTCCTATATAATCAAATTCACCCCGCTCATGCTGATGGACCATACCATGTTTACCAGATTGGTGTAACACAGCAAACATAGTGAAAACAATTTGAGATGGGGACTTTGTGGATTTTCATTACCTGGCACATGTACTACGTGTGGCAGTAAGGGTAGCCATTCCAACTGATGCAAAGTGTAGGCTGTCAACCCCAGCCTGTGCCTACCCAATGCCCTTCTAGTATCATCTACCTTATGGACCAATTTTTGTAGAAATTCAGTCACATAGTATGCTGCTGGATCTGCATATCCATTGGTGAAATTTGTATTTATTGAATATTTATTTTTACAATAATAATAATTTTACACAATGTGTAATGCAACGCAGCACAGATGCAACAACATTGCCAGTACAAACATTCTGATTGTAAAATCAGAAAGATGTACTGCATGTACAGTACAACTTCGGGTTAACAGAAATCTCAGAAATAAAATAAAGCAGTGTATGATTACAATTCCAGACATGGCACATATGGTTTAGGCCGTGAAGGGCCTTTTCCTCTTTCACAATGCACTATGGGCAGTCTCTATACCTACGTAGCCCCCTGGCATGCATAAATATGATGAGGCCTTCCTTAATGGCCATCCATGCAATGTCTTTATGCCTACCTAATGCTACATTTGTCCAAACAGTCCTGGCCGCGGCAGCAGGGAGCCCTGGGATGTCCTGGTTAATGTGTTTGGTGCAGTGCTGTAGTTGCTGCTGTTGGTGGTCCTGCAGTGCAAAAGCGGGTCTGGATCTCTTCCTAAGCTTCCTAAAAGTGGTGTTGTAAGTGAAAGGTTTCTAAGACATTTCCCTTTGGAAACTCCCCCAAATCAGAAAAGGCCTTAGAGGTTGGAAAACAATATTCTTTGTCCAAAAATGAATGCTGAGTTTGGAGTAGATTGGTAATTCCAAATTTTCCAAGCAATGACCCTGACCACGTTTCTCTTGTATGTAATTTATACTCATTTTAATATCTTTGCATTTATCAGTGTCAAATACCAGGAAGCTTTTTTGCTAATTATTCTTTGAAACAAATAACTACCCTCTATTACGAAACCTCAGAAATTGTTTATTAGTAAAGTATATCCCCAACTGCTGTATGATGGTGAAGTGTACATGTATTATTAAATAATACATGAAAAGGGCTGAAATGAAAACCAAAGTGATTTAATTTTAATTTAACGAAATCTAATAATTAGTGAAAATGGAAAAGCATATTCCTACTTTCATTTTCAATCTCTGTTTACCAAAAATACTTAAACCATGTATGGATATTTAAATATTCCATTAACAAAATATGGCAGCATAAAGATAGGGAAGAAAACAATTTGCAGCCGTATAGATAAAATTCCAAATACCAATATAACAGAGTTTAGAATATCAGAGTATGACCTAGACATATATACTTAAGTAATTTAAATTAGTTTTCTTTACAAGATTTTTTTTAATACAAGTGACAACAAAATATTATTAGGTTATAGTGGCCTTGCAGATATGCAGTATATGTGTGTCACAAATGACAGATGAAACAATTTAATAATTCAATATGACAAGCTGCCTTATAAATGACATTGAAGAGCTAGATGGGAGAATATAATGTTCCTGTTCATATTACCGTATATTGGTACCATTCTGAATATCAGTTTGTAGCCATTTGAGCCTTTAAATACTAGCGATGGGCACATGACACAATTCCAAAAAATATTATTTAAAACAAGCACCCAAAATGCAGAGGCTGGAGAAGTAGGTGGCTTGACACTTAAGATGAGTGTGATGTCTACTGAATGCAAATAGCTTCCCTGAAAGCTTCAGTAAGGATTGTTAAGACAACTTGAATGATGACTAGCAAGAAAATGTGAGCTGGAACTAGGCGGTGTGGTATTATTGCATATAGTCTGGGTTTTTGACAGCTAAGTGAGCACATATTTGATATTCTTGATGGGAATCAGCAGTATCAATGCTCAAACCCCTAGGGCTATTACTTGTTTCAGGAACCTTTTTTGTGTAAAATAGAAACACTGAATTTGGCTATAGGTAAGAACCTTTTGACTCATCTACACTTCCATTCTTAAAGCTGTAGAAAGAAACATTTTTGCAATCTATAATACATTTTGTATTATAAAACGCTATAAAACAATCTTTTGTATGAGCTTGTATTTTGTGTTTTTATATGTTATTTTCAATCTTTTCATATTCATTATTTTTATTTTTGCTACATAAGGAGATATATTTAACTCCTTAACACCATTAGGATGTATCATCACATTCAATTCAAAGTGGTCTACATAACCAATATGACATAATAATATGTTCTGTTTTTGCACCAGAAGGAAACATTTCCCCTACGGTACACAAGAGATCAGGCTGTCATTAGTCTGGGGGTCTACCAGTCAGCCTGAGCGAGCCTTAGATGGTTCCCACTGACCGAACCAGTGTTACAGTGCTTGTAATGAGTGCTGGTTACATTGATATAATGTAGAATGCCTGAACTTCCGAACAATGTTTAAAGTAATAGCAGTCCCAGAAGATCAATGCAGTCCCTCCTAGAACCTCTGATGAACAGGCTGATCATGGATCCTGTGATGAGAATCAAAGTGAAACATTAAAAACTCTCTCCAAAAAATAGAATAAAAAATAAAATAAAATAATAATAAACTGACCACAGCGGTGCCATCATGACATCAAATGGGGTACCGTCTCGTTCCAAATGAGAGGAGGTCATTAAGCACTCAGATCTCCAGTAATAAAACAATAAAAACAATAAAAATAATAAATATGAAAAAATGCAAAAGTGGATAAAAGATTTAAAACAAATTTTAAAAATGAGCATCCAAACACCTCATACTCATTCCACTAGAATTTAAAATTAAAAAACTTTCCTTCCCCCAGCCAAAAAGTTAAAATTACGCAAAGACAGTGTAATATTCAAGGGATTTTATTCTACATGGAAGTGTTTTTCTCTTCTGTGACACTAAACTTCTGGAAGAAATCCTAAATATTTTTATTATTATTACTATTATTATTATTTCTGTGTTTTAATAGCAATCATAATAAAAAATGGAATTTGCAAACAAACATTGTATAAAAAAATATATAAATTGCATACACTGAATGTAAAGTGGAATCTTTATTAAACATATAGTAAAAATGGCAAAAAGCTAAATATCTTCTATTTAGTACAATATCTTTATCATGTACATTAGAGCCAATCCAGGAAACTTGTTTGCTCATCCCTCTCTGCAACATTAGAATGGAGATGATGCCAGACTATTGTAAGTGGAGCTACCTGTGGGCAGCAGTTGGGTGAGTCGCAGGGGGATAAAGAAAGGGAACCTGGCATGAAGTAAGTTTAGGTAAGGAGCTGCCCCCAAAGGGCCACAGTCAATTGCTATACAACTAGTTTCTAGACCTTACCCATCAAATACTCAAATGTACACCTCATACCCTTCCAGGCATTTGTTAAATCATAATATTTAAATATACAAAAATAGTGCTACTGTTATGCTAATCATCTTTGTATTCAGATAAAGTACGCAAACATAGTTCTCATTTAAGCACATAATGTAGACAATTCACTTACAGGTCAAATCCAAATAAACAAAATGTAACTATTATTAGTCAAATAATCACTTAGCGTTCCTCCAAACCTAACATAGGTATAATTTGTTGGGCAAGGAAGGGTGTAAAATTCAGACATAGTATAAAAATATATGTCTCTAGAAGTTTGTTACAGTTACCAAATACTTTGACCTTTGGTGTCAAATAATGTACTCCTATCAGTGCCAAGATCTTAACCATAAAATGAATCTGCTAGGATTAAGGTTTTGACCATGAAGACCCTAATGGAACACTCTTACTTCACTGATTGACTAGCTGACTCTTTGCCAGCAGCAGCAAAGAAAAAAAAACTTAAAAGGAGGAACACCACAGTGTTACATTTATTTCAGCATTTACTAAATGCATAATATTGCATAATAATTGCAAGACTATATTTGCTTCTAAAGAAAAACCTGACATTGAATGCCTGATTGTCCACAAAGTGTTTAGATTGATTTGAACAGCCCACATTTCTTAGTATTTTTTTTGTTTGCATAGATAATGGTGTGTGGAATAAAATATGCATGTGGCAGATTACACATGTTATACCATTATCCGTATATAACCAATGCGAGCAGTATTTTAGATCTCTGCATTTTTATCCTAGATTTTACTTATCTGCATGAGCTAGAGTTAGCCAAAGGTGATGCAAATGGCTGGCTTAGGCCTTTTATGTAAAGAGAGGAGAAGCCCAATTATGTGCATGAACAGTATGCAATGAAATTGGGACCATGGGATTGTGTATATATATATATATATATATATATATATATATGCACAGTATCTCACAAAAGTGAGTATACTCTTCACATTTTGTAAATATTTTATTATATCTTTTCATGTGACAACACTGAAGAAATGACTCTCTGCTACAAGTAGTGAAGTAGTGAGTGTACAGCCTGTATAACAGTGTAAGTTTGGTTTTCCCATCAAAATAACTCAACACACAGCCATTAATGTCCAAACCTTGGCAACAAAAGTGAGTACACTCCTAAGTGGAAATGTCCAAATTGGGCCCAAATTGGCCACCATTATTTTCCAACACTGCCTTAACCGTCTTCTAGCAGAGTGTCATTTCTTAGTGTTGTCACATAAAAATATATCATAACATATTTAAAAAAATGTGAAGGGTGTACACACTTTTGTGAGATAATGTGTATATATATATATATATATATATATATATATAATAAATACACATATATGCAGGTTATGTGTAAGATATTTTAGCAGTTTGTCATATAATGATAGCAACAGTAAAACTACAAAATTGGACCAAACAGGTAAAGGTAACAATTTATTTTTATGGGATCTAATCTTCTCCTTAGTGCAACCATGGGTATGGCTTTAAATTATATATAGTATATAATATGATGTATATAATATATATATATGTATATTCCACCACACAGATATCCTGCCTGACAAATGTAGCTGTCACTTAACTAGTGCTGCAGTCAGTAAGCAAAGTTAGAAAGGCAGCCAGGAACCTAGCACATGCCATAGCAGTGTAAAGTAAATTGAATCAGACAACGCTGCATTTGGGACAGAGTAATGGGCACACAGCAATCATGAAAATAGAATTCAAATTGAATTATAGTAAAAGGGAGCAAAATAGTGGACACAAACATTGGATGTCCAACACAATTTAGATTGGCAGCTGTGGTTTTCATTAAAGAGCTATAAGTTAGATGTGTTGTTCCGAGTACTAGTCTGCTTGTTCAGGGTAAAATAATATAGAGCCTTTTCTCTCATGGTAACTGACTAGTGCCTCTAAGTGAAGTACATAGCTGACACTCAGAAAACTGAACAATGGAAGGCCTTTCTATAACCATACATTTTGATATCTATTGCGTAAAGAGGCTATGATCGTTCTATTAAAGGATGCCATGCTTATGACACAGAAGCCAAGAGAGAATTCCAAGTGTGCATTATGCTGACAGTGAAAAATAGGAACATTTTACTGTTCTAGCTCGTGTGTTCTCTGTAATTTATTTCAAGCTAAGCACTTACTTTAGTGATGACTATAAAAGAGTCCTGTATATAATTTTTCAATACAAACTTTAGCATCTGAAATTTCCGAATTCTTTACAGTATTTGTCTCTGCATTTTATGCTATTTTATTATAACTAGAAACTATATATATATATATATAGTTCTAGTTATAGTATATATATATACACACAACCATACAAAAGTTTGGGGCTACTAACCTGCTTTCATGGAAAACAAGGACGTTTCTAGCTGTGCTAACATAATTGCAAAAGGGGTTTCTAATGATCAATTGGTCTTTTAAACTTAAACTTGGATACCCAAGAGTGATGGGAGTGATAAAGGGCTACATTGTATTTACTGATCCATTTGAGCCCACAATGTAGCACATATACATATACACCGTTGCCAAGTTTTGAAATAACATTTCCAATGACACTTTGCAGCACTACCCCAATGCTATGCTTACTCTTGCCAGCCCACATAACTGGCATAATTTAGCTCTGTCTGCTTATCATGCTACAGATTATATCATACAAACATACCCAGAAACTCAAATTAACAGAACCAGGCACGCACACAAACATACCCAGACAAAAATACATGTTGACACAATAACATACCCAGACACACTCTTTCCCCACACAACATACATAGGCACACACGATAATATACCTAGACACACATAATAACATACCCAGACACGCAATAACATGCCACCATACACTAACATACCAACACATGTTTCTACACTGACATACACCACCCCATACACACACATACTATACTATATATATATTGCGGGTGGGCATCAATACACAAGGGAGGGGGGCTGGCTGGGGACATCACATAAATCAATACACAAGGGTGTTGGGGCATAATGTACAAAGGGGGCTTGCTGGGGGCACAAATCCACATGGGGCAAGGCCTGTGTGGCAGGGCCTGTCCTGTGTGTGTGTGTTTGGGTGTCGTGTTGCAGAGCCTGTCCTGGTCTGGTGGGTGTCTGTCGGCAGAGCCTGTCTGTGTGTGCATGTGTGTTGGTGTCGGTGTGGCAGAGCCTGTCCTGGTGTGTCATGTTTGGGTGTCGTGTTGCAGAGCCAGCCCTGGTGTGTGTGTTTAGGTGTTGTGTTGCCTGTACTGGTGTCATGGCGGGGATGTTGGGACAAAATTGGCTCACCCTGGGCTGTTTGGGGACAAAGTTGGCTCACTCTGGACTGTAATTTGTTAATGTTATCTTGGTGCTGGTCGGGTTCTATGTGGGCAGTGTGGACACCAGGGCTGGCTTTGGGGGTGTGCATCCTGTGATCTATGCCTGTAATTTAGGGGGTTTTATCAATACCTTAGTTGTTATGTGATTTCCAGTTGATCTGTACGTGCAAAGCTGGGTTTGTGTGTTATTCTGTTGATCTGTATCAGCTATGCTATGCTTCCATACATTATTTATGTATACTTGCAAATACACGGTTTGTATTTCTTATTCAGTTGATCTATACATACACGTGCTGTTTACATGTGTTGTTTATTTGATCTATACCTGAACTAAAGGGAGGGACAAAGGGATGATTACAGGGGAGAGGACATCTCAATGTCACAGTAGTGTCAGGAGGAAGGAAGACTGTACTGACTCTCACAGTCTTCCCCTAATCAATTGTCAGTGTGGTAGTGGCACAAGGAAATGGCTAGGGTCCAATTTTTCCATATTTTAATATTTTTTTTGTTATAAAGATTAGCTGTTTTTTAATGTATTAAACATAAATTATTTTACTCCCAGTCCCATCACATTACATCAATATGCGTTAGAAAATCAGGAAAAGATGGGCATGGATGGTGTGCTGATTCGGTGGGCAACGGGCCACTTGACTAGACTTGCCCCCTCCTCTCTTGTTTTTTGCAGCTCTGCTTCTTGTGTTGCCTCTTCTTGCTCTTCTGTTTTCTTTGCTTCTACTTCATATGTAAATTTATATATATATATATATATATATATATATATATATATATATGCTATGCATAAACATCAAGGCTAGAACAGTATTAATTCTTCATCAATTATTGTTTCTTGTATATAGGCACTGGTGAGATATTATCTTCCTTTAAACCATTATTGGTTCAAATCAGCTGGAAGTTAGGACTTAGAACGAGGCACTTTTCTCTTTTACTTTTGCCCTTTATAATAATTGGATTTAGCTGTGTGTGAAAGCTAAATCCTAGTCTGGCAGTATATGACTTACAACCTGAATGATTAAACTAACACAAATTTCTTTTTCTTTTGTACTCATAGTAATGTCTGTTTTATATGGTATCTGTTATGATATCTAAAAAGCTAGTAAGTTTTATACCAATTTCTCTACGTGGTATAATCAATAATCAACATTTCTACAATGTGAAATATAAGAAGCATCTCAGTTTTTGATCTGTATAACAGGAAATTGTTTTATTTAGTGTCTAAGTAATTAAATGTGAGCATGTACAGAAAAGTTAGAGAGTGCTTATATTTTTGATATACTATTTTTGATATGATATTTTTGAAGCATCCAGCGTGCAGCTCACTCCACATCCATCCTAGTTCCATGTTCGGCAAATTTGTAGTTCACCTGGAAAAACATTTGGGACAAATTTTTAGTTGTTTTTGGCTCATTTATTTTCAGACAATGAATTTCATTTCCTGTCCTTTTGGTTGGACCAAAATTCAAAGGGGTTGTTTTTTTAATTTGGAAATTAAACTTGTTGCCTAAAAATAAAAATAAGTCTTTCTCCCTCAGTGTGCCCACTGCTCACTCCACAGTCCTGTCTATGCACCATACCCTTATCCCACTAGTCCCCTCTCTTTACATTGCCCAGAGACATCTCTGCCCTCCTTGCCATCTTCCCTTGCCTTGTATCTACCCCTACCTGCTTACTCACCTTCTTCAGCAGCTGTCTGATCTCTTCTGATCTCTTTGTGAAGCTGCAAAGAATTCACAGGAGAGCTAGAAGGGAAATAGATAGGGAGTGAGTGTATGAGAGATTATGTAGCTGCAGAGAAGCTACCGACAGGAGGAAGAGGAGGGAGTGTGGGCAAATGGGTCATGTGCAAATGAGCAAGACAAATGTCACTGACAAGTGATCAGTTAATAATTATGTATTTTTTTAATGAATAATTTGTGTTTTTTTTCATAATTACCCTAGATGACCCTTTCTTTCTTTGTAGGGCAGGGTCATCCAGGGGCTGCCATAATGATCATATCACTCCTATTGGCCAGGAGTGATCTGATCATCATCACCAGCCCACTTTGACTGGTTCTGCAGCAGTTACTAAACTCACAGCATTTGGCCTGGAAGCTCCCTGGACTTTGAAGTCAGTGCTTTTATTTTTTTATTTTTTTAACTCTTTCAATGCTGATGCTCCATTGAAGCACATTATTGATGGATATTTAGTCCCCACAAGCATTGAAAGGGTTACACTCCATGATTGCTCTTAATTGAGCAATCGAGGGTTGGGGCTGGTCTCCACACTCATGTGGAGACTGAAGACCCCTTTCTCCCTGTCCCTGAAGCTGCCTCTGACAGCTGGGACACAATCGCCGGTACATCGGCGATTGCAGGGAGGAGTCTCTTTGATCACTCCTGTAGGACTGATCAAAGGGTTGTGGGGGCTCGTTTTTGTTGTTGCTGGTCAGTCTGGGCTTCCAAGTCTGCCTGGGCTTCCAGGCAGACCACAGCAGCAGAGCCCGTACAAAACGGGTAATAATCCCTAAAATGCCATTGAAGGGGTTAACGCTGCACTCATGGAGAGATCAGGCAGCAGGGGAATGTTGTGTCAGGTCTCCACACTTGGAGGTCCCATGATTGTGGCGACGTGGGGGCATTTTTTTGTGATAACGCACCTGGTACCTGGATTATTATTTATTATAATATCTAAAGATATTATTAAAAGTTTAATTAAATTAATTAAAAGATTTTTCACTTTAGATATCGTTGTCATTGCAATGGCTACGTTTTGGCTTTGCTATATGTAACCTTTTGCATCCTGGTCTTGATTGTTTGCATTTTCCATTAGTTAATAAGCAGCTTTGAACCTAAACCACATTGATTCAATTACAGCAGGCAAATGAATGAACGGAATTTTTAGTAGTTTTGCCATTAGTTTTTGTCCGAAAGTTTGTAAGGAGTTGTTGTATCCCTTAAATATTCAATAGAAAACCCATCCCCACCAAGGACCAAACCTGGACCAAACCTGGAGAATACAGCTAACACTGCGGCATGTCAAGAGGCATCTTCCAAAAAAATGAAACCCACCATTCTTGCTCAGTAAAAAGTTTAACTGGTTATTGAAAAAATGGGGATATACAGTTGTTCAAATAAGAAATTACACTATCTTTGTAAATAAAATATGTTTTTACATATCAGGACATAATAACGTGTTCCTTAGCAGGTAAATTTGGTAAATACAACCTCAGATGAACAACAACACATCACATAATACACCCTGTCATAATTTATTCAACAAAAATAAAGCCAACATGGAGAAACCACGTGGGGGGAAACTAAGTAGCACCCTTACTGCTTCCATGGGAATTAAGGTGCAGGTGCTGCTACTCAAATGCCTTTGATTAACTGACCATCAGCAAGCATAACCACCTCAATAAAAGTTGAAGTTTTAGCAGTTTGCTGCTCTGGAGCATTCAGGTGTGTGTTAATCTGTCTGGATATGCATGTTAGTGTGTATCTGCCTGGGTATGCATGTTAGTGTTTGCCTGCCTGGATATGTATGCTAGTGTGTGTGTGCCTGGGTATGCATGTTAGAGTGTATGTGCCTCTGTCTGCATGTTAGAGTGTGTGTCTGGGTATGCATGTTACTGTGTGCCTGGCTATGTACGTGTGCCTGGATATGTGTGTCTGCCTGGATATTTTAGCGTGTGTCTGTATGTGTGTGTGTCTGGGTATGTACGCTAATGTGTGTTTAGGTATGTAGTTTAGTGTATGCATGTGTGTCTGCCTGGGTATGTTAGTGCATGTCTGCCTGAGTGTGTTAGGATGGGTACTTAGGTATGTTAACTTGTATATCTAGGTATAGCATTGTGTAAACATGTCTTTGGGTATATTAATTAAAGTATGTATGAGTAGGTTAGTATGTGTGTTTGCTAGTGTGTGTCTATTTTTATTGTGTGAACTTGTGTCTTTGGGTATGATAGCATGTGTTAGGGTATGTTAGTGTGTGAACATATGTTTTTGTCTGGGTATGTTAGTGTGTGTGTATGTCAGTATTCTACTGTGTAAACATGTGTGTTTGTCAGGGTATGTTAGTGTGAGTGCCTAGGTATGGTAGTGTGTGTGTATGTGTCTTTGTCTGGGTGGGGCACTGGGTGGGATCCACCCTTGCCCTAATCTACATTTCCTCTCCTGACTTTTCACCTCCTCTTCTAATTATCCTCACCGACTGTCTTTCTGGAAATGCATTGCACTACCTAATGCTATACACTGCAAAAAGACTGAGCTCATGGTTATGCTGCCTTCCGCTTTGTCCACACTTCCAGACATCCTTATTACTATTGACAACTCCACCATCCAACAAACTCACCAAATTCACTGGCTTGGTGTCACACTCGATCTTGCACTCTACTTCATCCCTCACATCCAGTCCCTCATCAAATCCTGCATCCTTCACCTAAAAAACATCTCTCAAATTCAGCCATTCCTGGCACAAGAAATAACCAAAATATGAATCTGCTCCTTTTTGATATCCCAGCTGGATCTACTATCTGGTCTAACCATCTCCCGTCCTTCATCGCTCCAATCTGTCCTTAACCCTTCAACTTTCTCTGTCACCATTCCTCACCTGCTGCTCCACTGTGCAAATTGTTGGCTGCGCGTGACCTCCAAAATCAAATTTAAACTTCTGACCCTGACCTACAGAACCTTTAACAACTCTGCACTCCCCTACATCTCTACCCTCTTGCCCAATACACCGCTGACTGCTTTCTTCTACATCATTACCTCTTCCAATTTGCATATTCAGGAAGTTTGCCGCTTCTCTGAAATTCCCTACGCTGTTCTGTCAGACTTTCTCCCTGGTACGCAAATTTCATGAAACGTACAACCTTTTTTTCCTAACATGCCAGCATCATATTCCATCCTTCTGAACAACCTCTACAGATCACCCTGACTCAATAAACTCATCCCTATCCAAACAGTCCTCTCCTACTGTTCCACTTTCTCCGAAACCACTGATTAGATTATAAGCTTGAAAGAGCAGGCCCGCTTCAATGTTTCTACCAGGTTGTGATTGAGTGTGATTTTGAATTATTTTCCTGACTTTGTTGTAACATCAATACAGGAATCTGCTGGCGCTATATAAATTAATGTAATGTAAATGAAATGTTAAAAATTGATTAAAACAGTAGTTTGTGTCTTTATAACATCTGGTTAGTTCTACTGAGCAGAACAGGGCCTTGTGCCAGAAATCAGTGTTATTTTATGATTTGTAGAAAGTAGGAGGAAATGTATGTTCTGCATCACTTACCTATTTCATTGCACTGTGATCTTTATGCTTCCAAATACATTCAGCCTTTTATTTTATCGGTACTCAATGGTCTACCTTTGAAACATTATTTTTTCACAATGTCTATCTGGTAAGACCTTATAAAAGTACATGTCTTGTTCATTTTACAAGGCATTTTACTTCTTCACAATATTGTTTCTTATCATAGCAAAGTCTTAGTTTTTCATCTTTATGGCACAGTGTCGTACTGAAAACCTTATATTGTTACAGAGCTCTAGCTCAGTCTGTGATTGTTCTTGCAAATATTTTTCTGGTTTGTCCAAAAAATAGTAGTATATCGATGTGATGTTTAATACTGATTACACAGTACATACATGTAGATGATTTGTTTTTGTTATTTTGAATAATGGTTTATGAAATTATTTTGCACTGCATTAAGAAAATGTTTTATTATTTCATTAATTAAAATTTCTGAATGTCAACTACGTTTCTTGATTTACAGGGACAAATAAATTGACCACTCTGTACTTTCAGCTCAAATTCAGATATATCCTTTACTTGATAAACCTATCCTTGCCTAGCCTGACTTGGTCTTGGATAAAATGTAGAGGAGGTATCAGTCCCTGTACTGTGTTATCTTGAGCACAAGAGTCAGAAAAAGCCAGTGGCCAAATAATATGCCATTAAAACTAATATAAAGCTATTTAAAACAAAGAAAATAAGTGAATGTGTTAGTGTACAACATTAAGCATACCGTAATTAAAAGTGTTGTTGCAATTTTGAGACATCACATCAGCTCAGAGAAATTGCTTTTGGGAATTTTGACACATATAGCTGTATGGTGACAGAAACACGATACTCTGCGAAAAAGGCTGGATTTGTCACAAATAACTGAATACATTAATTTAATAACAATCCTTCTCTGAGCAGGCAGACAAGACCAGAATTGACAGACTAAGACAAACCGATACGTTACAGTAGGTGAAGAGGGCCCTGCTTGCAAGCTTACAATCTAGAGGGGATGGGATGAGGACAAACATAAGGAACAGAGAAAGGGTGAGAGGTGGTGTGGTGGTTGTATCAGTGACAGGCGAAGTTCTATTAACTAAGATGGTATGCTTCTCTGAAGAAGTGGGCTTTGAGATTTTTCTTGAATGTTGGGAGGGAGGGTAAAAGTTGAAGGTTCGGTGGAAGCAGGATCCAGGGGTATGGGGCACCATGAGTGAAGTCTTGTAAAGGAAGAGGGGATACGTGAGGAGGAGAGCCTAAATATGTTAGAATATGTTACCTATATATCTGCAGTTTAATGTGATATAAAACAACTTATGTGGAAACTCATAGCAATTTTTTTTAATATGTTGCTCATACTTGTATAAGTATTTCAACAGGTATTCAAGTTTCGTCTGCAAGAGGACTATCCAAAAAATGTAGATGTTTTATCCATATTTAGCTACTTCAAATGAAATACATGTTTACTAAAACATGTTAGAAAATCAAGTAAACTATGTCATTCGTAACACTTGTCACACAAGATATTGAAACATTAAATACCCATTAGATTTATGGGCCTTACAATGTTAAGCAGTGGGGGATTTGTGATAAAACATAGTGACAAAGGTACTAATGGACCATAAAACTACCTGGGTAATTGCATGGGTCAGCTAAATAATTCACAATATAACCAATTGACTTTATGAAAGTATACTTAGAGAAATTAAAGGAGATTTTGTTGGAAGCACTACGTTAATTAGAGATGATGAATATAAATATATGTTACCAATTTCAGCTATGATAGCTACCTTTCATTGTTTATCAAACAAACTCATAAAAAAGCCCTCCAGATTGTCTCATTATCTGGGAATAACTTCTTATGTGAGAGGGCTAGCCAATATTTGGAAAAATATTACATCCCCTGGTCATCCAATTACCATCATTTGTCAAAAATATGACACATGCCATAAATGTTTTACTAGGCAGGCTAATTTAACCACAGGGCAGACCACTTTAATTGATAATAACTATATATAGATGTTGTTTTGTAAATTAATAAATGATAAATAATTGCTAGAGATGTTTAATTTACCAACAGAATACTAGAGGATAACAAAATATAGTATTCTTGATATCCGATAAACATTTTGATATATAGATTGTTGATTTCCCCACAAGGATCTTGATTATTAACCTGTAATGTTTTTTTGTGAACATTTACATTGACTGGCAATCTCTGTTATCCTGCTGTGCATGGTAATATCCTAGCTTAATGAATAAGGTTTAAAAGCATAGACCTTTGGGTTAAAAAAGCAAACATTTAAAAAAACATCTAATTTTCACCACTCAGTAAATATTTCTCAGGCATAAAAAATCCATGAAACCATAAAAACAAAAATAATGTTTTTGGAGATATTTTCCTTGACTCCCCATATGTTTTAGAAATGTGTTTAGATTTTCTCTTATATAGCATGCATAAATTAAAGGGCAATATTTGTGGAGTGCAGTTACATGGCTAAAGTAATAATGCATGGCTAAAGTTTCCATGGAAAAAAGTTTGGCTTTACGCACATAATTGTAAAATGTTTCTTGTGTTACTAATGTTTAGCTGCCAACCTCCTGACCTTTCTCAGTCATTTTCTGGGATAAATTTAATAACAAATGAAAATTGAGAGCTTTTGTCACTGAAATGTCTCCCTTTGGCACACTTTTCAACGTATATACACTATATGGACAAAATTATTGGGACACCTGATCATTCCACCAACAGGGACTTTTATGACATTCCACTCTAAATACATATAGACATTAATATATAGTTCCCCTTTGCAGCTATAACAGCTTCCACTTATCTGTGAAGGCTTTCCACAAGTTTTTCTGTGGGATTTTTTGCCAATTTATCCAGCACTGGATTTGTTAGGTCAGGCACTGATGCTGGACAAGAAGGTCTGGCTTGCAATCTCCATTCAAGCTCTTCCCAAAGATGTTTGATGGGGTTGAGGTCAGGGTTGTGTGTGGCCAGTCAAGTGCTCTAGGGCACAGTCATGCCAGAATAGAAAAGGGCCATCCCCAAACTGTTGGAACTTTGAAGTATAGTATTGTTCACAAAGTTTTGGGGAAGGCAGTATTCTGTTCCAGCATGACTGTGCCCCATTACACAAAGAAAGGTCCATCCAGACATGGTTGGATGACTTTGGCATGGAAAAACTTGACTGTCCCGCACAGAGCCCTGACCTCATGGAACACATTTGGGATGAACTGGAACAGACAAAGGAAAGCCAGATTAATAGTGACATAATAGAAATTGCAACTAGCTAGATAGGAAACAAACTAACAATACAAATCAGAGTGGCACCAATGAAACCCTAGTAGCATTCACAACTGCTCATAATTCCTCAGACCGAACTGTTGATTTAGAAAACAGCCCAGTTAGCTCAGGAACAGTTAACACATTGGACTATAAACTGTCAGTATCAGAGACATCTGTTTCATCCAAAGGATTGTCCTTCTGTCCAAGCACTAAACCGGACAACATACAATTATACTTAGACTTGGGAGAAGACCACTCCATTGAGAACCTCAGGATAAAAGTATTGAAGGGGAACTTTGAAAACACACAAGCCAGAAAAACATTTGAGATAAAGATAATTAACAATTTCAACACTGACAGCAGATTAAACACGGAGTCAGGATTCCTGACAGAACTTCACATGACATTTTCTGTGATTTTAATTTATGAATTCTCATTTTACAGGCCGAATTTGGTTTATTGATCTGTACCTTATGAATCTCTGTCCTGCTCCTTACCCACTATACTGCTGCCCATGTCTCACTAAGATGTCTTAGGTTTATTTATTTTATATTGCAATACTAATTTCTTATATATATTATTATTTTCCATTAAATAATATATTAAAAAGCATGTAATGTGAAAACAATTAAAAGCAGCATGCAGTTCACAGCTTATTAAATACCCAGCATCCTTCATACTTAGCAGGGCCCTGTCAAGAAACGTCTGCTCGTTTTTTCCCGTTTTCATTATCTTTTTTTATTTGCTTATGTTACTGTTGACATATGTCATTTTATAAAAGATTCCTTATTCCAAGATTGACCTAAGGAACATTGCTACTATTTCTCTTACAGGTGCCAAAGACTCTTGTGAAATAAACATACACTACATCCCACTCCAAAACCATGGGCATTAATATGAAGTGCCCCCTCCCCTTTTGGCTATAACAGCCTCCACTCCTCTGGGAAGGCTTTCCACAAGATTTTGGAGTGTGTTGTTGGGAACCTGTGCCTGTTCAGCCAAAAGACCATTTGTGAGGATGCTGCCATTTGGCATTCCATTTCAGCCCAAAGGTGTTCAATGGGGTTAAGTTCTGGGCTCTGTGCAGGCTATTCAAGTTCCTTCACACCAAACTTATCAAACCATGTCTATATGGGCCTTGCTTTGTGCTGTGGGGGCACATGTTGAGAATTATTTTTATAGCCACGCAGACTATGTACAGTTTTGTTGAGATCACTTTCTATGTGTGAGAGACATTGCTCACAGGAGATTAAGACTATCAAACAGGCTTTCTTTGGAAATGGATGAAGTTAAGTTGCCATAGGGGACTGGCATTTTACCTGTTTTCATAGTATTTATAATTGGAGGAGACATAGAAGAGTAATTCTCACATTTTACCTGTTCTGTTGCCACGGTGGTTGTTATGGAAACTTGGACAGTGCAACATTTAGGAAATTA
This sequence comes from Spea multiplicata, assembly GCA_009364415.1. Lineage (NCBI taxonomy): Eukaryota > Metazoa > Chordata > Amphibia > Anura > Pelobatidae > Spea > Spea multiplicata. The sequence continues at coordinate 5,965,063 of VKOC01000005.1, forward strand.
CCTTCCTCCCAGCAACCCCTGAGTTCCTGACCTGTAACTATTAAAAGCCTATGAGGTACAGAGAGCCCAGATTATGAGGAGAGCATGGAAATGGATGAAGTTATGTTGCCATAGGGGACTGGCATTTTACCTTTTTTCATAATATCCAGTACTGACTGCCTCTGAGGAGCAAAAAGGAGACCCGAGACACTATCAGAGGTAAGTGCAGACAGATATTGTCTCTCCACCACCATGTCCTGCTGGGAGGGCACCTCACCAAGCTTTAACAGGTACCTTCTTAAATCTACACTAGTAATTAAATGGGCAGCACTAATTACACAGATAGATTCCTGCCATGGGCACTTTCTATGGGTAATTTATTTGGGAGGGAGACTTCGGTAGGAGTGGGTAGCCAGAGATACTGTAATAACTATACTTGAGATAGTGTGTTTTCACTATTTTACTAAGTATGTAAATCTGAGTAATACCATTTGAAATGTGTACAAGGGACAATAGATTAAACATCTCTCATGTTATTTATTAGTGTGTGTGAAATCAATTTACAAATATATTCCTGCTTTACATAAAATTTAGAGAATAAATAAGATTTTGAATAAGTTAGATTTTTTACTTTCTAATACGTACAGTCATCTTTATTGTAAATGAATACGTCTCGCTTTTAATTTACATTTGAAACTTTGTAATAAAGTTTGAAGCATATAAATAGGAAAACTTAAATAAAATACATGTAGTATATTAAACGTATATTTGGGTTTCTGAATGTCTGCTTTTTTCCTACTTTTATTATTACTGGTCCCATTTCAGTTGAAACATTGCAATGACAGCTCCAATAAACCAGTCCAGTGTCCTGATTATTTAGATTCCTGCCACTGTGTATGTGCAAAAGGTTGTTGTATTTAGTGAAAACAGCTTCATGAATTATGGGGTCACTTATGTAATCATAAAATGTCTCTAATCTTATATTCTATTATTTTCATACCATTCTCCATTAATTATTAAGATCACGCATAATACATTATTTCCCTCAGACGAGTGATTCTATATGGTGTGTGGATGTTTCTTGTTCTTAGCCATGTCTGTATTGACATAAGTGTATTTCAGTTTGCTGGTGTTCTGATAACAGCGGGACGGATGATATAACAAAGAAACGCATGCATCCAATACTTCAAACGTGTTTACTACACACATTTGTATTAAAAACTTATTTTTATTCTAATCTATACATATAAAACTGCATTTTCTCAAGAAATTGTTTAACAGGGCCTTGATTGGCAATGATGATCTTGACTGCACTCTGGTGCAACTATTCTGCTACTGGAGCAGATCGGGCATTTGTTCTTGTGCCACATGGCCAGTCCAGGTCTGGTTTAACAGATACTTAATATTAATGTTCTAGCAGGTTAGAGTAGATGATTTTCTTTATACTTATTTTACATTTTTGCATTATGTTTATTAAAGAGGCACTTCTACCTACTCTCCCGAATTAAATATAGAGGTAAAGGCACCCTATCCCTACAAATATACATTTTATTAATTACCCTTTTGCTTCACCTATGAACAGAAAGTATGTATTATATAAGGTTAAGATTCTATCACAACCTAACATTTACTATTTGAAGGAAGGCACACTTAGACAAATATGAAGCATAACAAAGACACAATTCAAAGACATATACACCCAGCCCTTCATTCCCTCCAGAAATCATGTTGCATACCTGATACCTTTTAATAGGTTTAAAGTGCTCTGAGGCCCTGAGCCATCTGAAAGATGCATTACTTTATCTCCTTATATCTAAACTTTTAATGCTTGCTCTGCAGATAAAACAGTCATGCTAACATAAATGTTTGCTAGCGTCCAAGGCAATTTGACAAATGTCAATCAAATGTTGCAGAGGCGACATCTCATATTCCTAAGCATTTTGCTGTCTACACAATAGAAACTGTACTACAGTGGAGGAAAAAGGACAAAATTACATTTTTCATGTAAAGATTCTAGATGCCAAACATTCCATTGCAGTTATAATTACAAGTATTGTTGACGTGTAGATTTCTTTGTATATCAATGGACACTTCTTTCTCAAGTAGCTACATAATTGCAAGGCTGTATGCAAAACCTTGCTTTCATTATAATTCAGGATAAATAGAAAATTCCAATGTGCATGTCTATTTATTGGATTGTTTATTCTTTATTCATTAGAACGTGCTGCTGAAGGCCAGTTCTAATATCTGTATACTGGGACATTTTGTAAAGCACAGTTTAAAAGAGAATTAGAGCTATGTAACTGTGACAAATTAAAGTGAATATTTAGTGACGTGAATATAGTTCTGAAATATGAGTCACATAATCCAATATTTTCAGATTGTATTCAATGGAAAAATAATATATTTTAGTATTGTAGTGTTTTGTAGAAGCAATGTTGGCTTTTGCTCAAAATACTAGAATTGCCTTGAATACTACTGTAAATGAAAGCAAGAATTAGTGCCTTAACTGAAATATATGCATTTTATAATACCAATGCGTTATAATTAGAGCTGTTAAATATCAGAACATAATGGCACCAAATAACTCAATAAGTAATAATAATAATACTCGTAAAGAAATAATACAGCTTAATATTAATTTTTAACATTAAGTTATATGTTATAGATACATATAGGGTTCTCTTCTTATAATAAGGCATTGTTACACTGAAACTAAAATAATGTAAAGGTATTTTCCAAACAATATATATATATATATATATAATATATATATATAAACATGTCATTAAGACCTCCATTCTTAACTTTACCTGTCATTAATAACCACTGTTAATCCCCTCTAGACCCTCTAGAACTGGAGCTGGTTGGAGCTAAGTACCTCAAACCCCTTCTCTTACCCTTAGCAGGAGCTCAGTTGTCCTATTTGGTGGTTCATTAGTGCATCAGCCTTTGTATTTCTGGCTTTGTTTGCTGATAATTTGGTATGGACCAGCTTGTTTATTGGACTTTTCCTCTCATTTTTAATTAAGCTTCTCATTTGATGATATTAAACTGTCTTCATGTCTTCTTATTTTGTTCCTGGATTATTGACACCCACATACCCACCCTGTTTCTAGACTAATCTTGCTTCTGCCTCAGCACCTGTTGCCCTGTATGTGAGTTCCTGTTAAGGTTTATTAGTTTTAATTTACCTGTATAGAAACCAAAACCCCCTGTTTACAGTCTCTCTGCCATGGTCTTTTCTATTTTACTATAAAAATCCAAATACTATGGCATATTTAGCAAAACAACCTTAATCTTTCCTTCTGGAAAAGGAAATAATGTGTGTTCTTTATTTGTGCATTCTTTTAATTGCATAGTCCCACAATGCACTATTTTTACACATTTGTCTTCTTCATATTATTATTATTATTATCATTATTGTTACTATTATCTTTGGATCTCTCTCATAACTAGATGTTACCCCTTATAATACCATTATTATTTATTTAAAATGGATTACATTTTATGTTACTGTTTTTTTCAAATATTTTTATTTGGAGAAGGAGACCATATGTACAATCCCTCAAGAAATATTTCACCAGTTCAAAAACTTAGGACATGGTATTACACCCTAAAGGGCTCTTGAGGGTCAATTCCCTTAGTATGTAATCTTACCTAAGGCTTTTTAACAAACTAATAACTAATGGATCCTTGTAACTCTGTTTCTCTCTTTCAGTCCCAGATTAGTAAACCTGAAACATGCCATATTGCAGAACTTAATACAATTCAAATATTCATTTGGGGAAACAAACCTTCAGTCTACACTATAAACACGTTTCACAAACCGGGCAAATAAGAATATGTTATAGATGAGTAGCTAATGCGTTTAAATGGGATTAATACTTTTAAATGGTGTTGCTAACAAATAAACCCTATTAATTTAAACTGGAATGAGAACAGATGCAGATTAAAGTAGCACATAATTCCATTAGCACCATACTGTGAGCAATAATGTACATTCACAAAATCATCAAAAAAACATCCACCAGCAATCATTATCTGGAAAGTGACAACAGACAAATGCTCACATACAGTAAAATGTTTCTACTTAACTTTCTCATTGTACAGTTATTGATGGGAACTTATGTTTAGAACACAATGGTGTTATTTGCTCTCACTGTAACTATAATTATATCTGACATGGAAGATGATGATTTGCTTATATTGAAAACTATGTATTCAAAAACAGTAACATGTAACTTTCCCATACCAGCTCTCCTTACAACGCTTTGGGTATGAAATTAAAAAAAACCAAAACAATGTACCAAAACTTCACTACAGAAAGTTATTTTTATAAAGCAAGATAAGTTTGTCTAATGTATGGAACCAGTTCCTTGGAACCTATCCTGGGAAGGGCTGACAACTTAAAGCGGGGGGGGTCAAAACCAGGTATACTGAGGCATCAAATTTAATTTGCAGACAGCATGTGCAGTATGTGTTATCCAGTTCTAAGATGCTAAAGAGATCTCATAAAGGAACTGGTCATGGAGTAGATGATGTGTAGTGGGCTTTAGAGATTCCAGACAACATAAACATCTGACTGCATGGCTAAGTATTAACACAGATGTTCTCCAGACGTAATAGAAACAGCAAGCTAGAGGCAGGCAAGATATCCATATCGGGGCACAGGCTTAGATGACTTTAAGATGACTTGTCTTCTGAAGACACAGGTGCATGTGACTTATTGTTCTGAAGACACAGGTCCATGGTGAACATAGACATCCAGAGGGGGGTAAGAGGAGGTAATTACCCTCCCCAAAAATTCAAAGAGGTCCTTGGAGCAGCAGCAAGGGAGCTACAGTAGACTCTTTAGAGCAGGTTAACTAGACATTGAGAACAGAAAAACAGGGGGGTAAAATCTTTTTTTTTTATTCACCACCTGCTGTCAGAGTGGTGGTCTGGCTTCTGCACCTCTGTCCCAGGCTTTGTTGAAAAGCGGTCTAGCACAACAGACATGAGCACTAAGTGATCCATGTATAAAGCCGATTTAGAGGCAAAACTGATTGTTAAACTGATTTGCATTTACCTACTCAGAATCCTTTACACAACAGGATTTCTTTGGGGAAAAACCCAAATCTTTAGGCTTGCCTGGTGGATGTAAATTAGTGTTGAATCGTGGGCTAAAATTGTTCTCTCTAAAATGGATAGAGGTTTACACACTCTAACACATATAATATAACATGTTGGCATATAACCGGTGCTTGTTACAGAAATGTTGGGGTAAAATCATTACTTTGTTCTTCTGTGTTCCACTTGCTGAAGCTGCAATGATAGTTTTGTGAGCAAAAAATTTATGCATGATAAGGACCTGGCAAATAATACAAAGCAAATTTCAGTGGATAGGTCAGAAACCAGAGGGTCAGAGGTTTAGATGTAATGTAAGGAAGTTTTTATTTACTCAGAGGGTGGAGGACAGCCCCTACCAGAAGTGGTGAGTGCTAATACAGTGAGGGAATGTAACCCCCTTCCCGGCAGAAAGGGTACCAGGGACCACCAGGGACCAATGGTGTGTGGATCTCATGGGCCGGGGAAATTTTTGGCAGTAAAAGAAAAATATTTTTATCTACAGCATGCATGTTTAAATCAGTTGGATTGCCTCACTATTATTATTTGTTTATTTAAGCAAACACAGTAAAGTGTTCCTATAAGGCAAAAGAGACATAGAGCAGCACAAGAGGATGTACTATAACCCACAAAATGAGTGCAACTTCCAATATAGATTGTTCATACAAACTATGAGCAAGAAACACTTAAAAAGAACCAAGGAGTCTACTCAGAGTAAGTTCCAAATAGAAAATGGGTCCAGGGAAATATTATTCAATGGCTCTACAAAAGAGGGTCAGACAAAATGAGAAGCTTAAGATAAGTACCAGTATCCAATGGTCCAGTGGTACCGTCATCTTATAGCCAGACACTATATCCCAGACTGTGACTGCCGTTGGCTCTGACTATCACTATGCTGTAAATGTGTATATGTCACCTGTTGTCAGTCTACTTTTATCAGGATAGGATTATCTCCCTGTAGAATCTTTAGCTATTTCAAGTATTACCCAGCTACTATTCTCCATCCTTTCATAAGACTGCCCAACTAGATGTCTGCAGTGGCAATCCAAGAACCTCATCATGGCTGTTTAAAGACTAAATGTTACAGGATGTAAATTTAGTAAAACAATAAATATGTTTAAAAAATGTAATGTTTGAAGCTTGTTATATTATATAATGTAATTTGTCCTCAATTTCCAACCCCTTATGATGAAAAAAAAGATTCTGAAAACCTAATTCTGCAATTCTCCTAATTCTGGAGTGCATGTACTGGAGTGCAACCATCAAGCCATTTCCACTACAAAACAGGAAACACTCAAAAGACACACAAGATGCTCAAAAAAGACGTACAGATGTGCTGGTGTCATGCTGTTAGGTATCTGTTCTTGGGAAGCTAGCATCTTTAAAGTGAATGTCTTTAAAAAGGGAATGCCTGTAAAATATACTATATTTTAATTAAAAATAAACTATATACAATGTAAAAGTACAGTACAATATCATGATAAAAACATACAGATATCTAGATGAACAATTTCCAACATTTAAATATTATTCAAAGGTGTCCTGCATTTGATTGTACACATTTTATCAGGTTTACCATACAAAAAATCTTAAAACTCTCAGTTTCTCTTCATAACATCAATAGGGAAAAAGTTTCAAAAAAAGTAAACTTTTGAAGTTTGTTGGATAACAATAAATAATTTATAACTAAAATTTAAATGAAGACTGGAACACAGACAGTGACAGGAAATCCATTCCAAACAACAAATTACATACATGGTCACGATTTTGTCCTGTTCAGAATACATTTTGCATTATGGAACTTTGGTTGGACAAAAAAAGAAGAACAGAAGCACAGCTCAGGTACTATGACCTGGAAATAGATCAGTATAATTTGAATGTAATGAATATAATATACATAATAAATATTTTTCAATTTTAGGTTTGTAAATCAATCAGAAACAGCTTGTTTATGAGATTCTCTAGTTTTCAGTGTTGGTATACGCATGGGGAGAGAATTCCATGTTTAGTCAGAGAAAATGGCTCGCACCAAATAAAAAGACATTTGCTCAGCTGTCTATGAAATTTAGTTACACATTTAGTTAAATTAGATTATGAGTTATTATATTATGGAATTATATATATATATATATATATGTATATATATATTATTGGTAACAATTTATAGAGCTCGAAGGATATAAAATGAGTGTACAAATTTAAGGATACAAGCTCGTTAAACAGAGCAAGACATCACAAAGTGACTTTATGTGGGCATTATATGTTAATATCAATACTGGGAATCCAGTTTATTGCTAGTGAAGCACTAGAGGAAATCATGATGGTTTGGAAAATACCCTGTATACCCTTGACATAGGACTCATACATTATGATAGAAAAAACAATAGTCAATTTCATATTCTCAAAATCTTAAATAATAATCATAGCTGATGTGTAATATTGGGTAATTTGTGAAACATAATTTATCTTATTGATTATCCATGTAAATTCCTGGTTGTGCCATGTAGACACTTTACAGAGAATACCGAGTTAGTATATACATTAAGATCATTTAACAAGCATAGTGGTCCTTATTTTTTTTACGTCAAGAGACATCCTGAACACTTAAGGTGCAATATAATAAAGGGGTTTTTGGGGAGGGATGGGAAATTGGGATATTAGTGAGGTATAAATGACATTGAATTGACATTTTGTTGGTGGTTTTACAATTAAATACCTATCTTGTATAATAGAAACTTAGTTACTGAGGGTGTTATCATAACATTTAATTATCCATATTTCTGCATTATTCTATGTCATTCTAGGTATCACATTAGATGATATGACATATTAGACACTTTAATGTGTCATTTTTTTCTGTGTAAGGTGTTATATAGATTATAAAGAGTATATATATAATCAGTCAATATAGATGTTAATTAGGGTTACTTAGCCTTCACAAAACTATGAATACATCGAGGTTTTTGTGTTGTGTTATAATTAATTGTGGATATAGAAGTAAAAGTGATTTGCTACCCTCCTGTTATAATTAATCTAAGACTTGAAAATTAAAATACTCATAGCATTGATTAGTAATGATATGTACATTTTTCTGAATATGTTGATGCATATCTGTTTTCATTTGTAATAAATATAAGTATACACATTACATGTAGTATTACATTGTTATTAAATCTGCTAAACACATTTTTACTTATATAAACAGCTTAAAAACACAATGGATGGTTTATTTATTGGCCAATGTTCTATCAAATTGCCAGAGATAAGCCTAACACTAATAGCATTGGAAAAACAGTGATACTTTTCATCTAGGTTACTTAATATGGGCCAATATGTGGTGCAAGCAACATTTGAAGGGCCTTCTCCTATTTACTTTTTACTATATAGCCACTAAAATATCAAGAATCAAAATAATTCTATTTTTCCAGCACATTACCTCTAATCCTTAGAGTGCATGTTACATGCATGCTACTTCTGTGATCCCCATGCCCAAACTTGGGAGTACGACAGGGAAAGCTTATAAGCCAAAAATGAGTGAACTTGTAAACTTGTATTAATATGGTAAGGTCAAATACATACACTGATCAGCAATAACTTTATGACCACTGACATGTGAAATAAATAACACTGGTAATCTTGTTATCATGGCACCAGTGGGTGGGATATATGAGGCAGCAAGTGAACATTTTGTCCTAAAAGTTAGAAACAGGAAAATGGGCAAGCGTAAGGATCTGAGCGACTTTGACAAGCGCCAAATTGTGATGGCTAGACAACTGCGTCAGAGCATCTCCAACCAAAACTGCAGCTCTTGTGGGGTGTTCCTGGTCTGCAGTGGTCACTACCTATCAAAAGTGGTCCAAGGAAGGAAAAGCGGTGAATTGGTCATCGGTGGCCAAGGCTCATTGATGCAGGTCCAGGGCGAAGGCTGGCCCTTGTGATCAAATCCAACAGTTGAGCTACTGTAGCTCAAATTGCTGAAAAAGTTAATATTGGTTCTGATAGAAAGGTGTCAGAACACACAGTGCATCACAGTTTTTTTGTATATGGGGCTTTGTAGCCACAGACCAGTCAGGGTGCCTGTGCGGACCCCTGTCCAGTGCCGAAAGGACCTACAATATAGGAATTGAAGTAGTATTTCCAGCCACTGCTCACTTATTAGGCTATTAAACCTGTTTTTGCCCTATATTCCTGGATCAGTGTGTATGTACCTGTTGAGGTTGTGCTATGGACTGTTATGTTGGATCTGATTTTTGCCTGATTATCTGATTACAACTCTGCTGCCTGTGCTTGAATCTGGATTGTTTGGGGTGTTATGTTTGCAAGGGCGTAGATTCCCTGCAACTTGACTCTAGTAGTAGACTGTATCCTTGTGTGGGTCCCCGAGAGCTTGGCACTAAGACCAGCCCTGCGTACATGGAACCTATCTGTACCAAGCAAAATGTTTGTTCAGAGAAGTGGGTGCTATCAACCAGCTCTTTAGACAACAGCAGCCAACTAACCTCTTCCCTATGGACAGGGGCGTAACTAGAAACCTCAGGGCCCTGGTGCGAGAATCTGTTAAGGGCCCCCCCACCCATCTATCCCTTTCTCACTATCTACCCTCTCCCTCCCTACCCCCCTTCTCACGATCTCCCCTCTCCCTCCTTACCTCCCTCACATCTACCCTCTTTCTCCCTACCCCCTTTCTTCTCCTCCCTGCCTTCTCACGATCTCCCCTCTCCCTCCCTTTCACAATCTACCCTCTCCTCCTCTCACAATTCCCTCTCCTCCCTAACCCCCTTCTTCCAACGATCTACCTCTCTCTACCTCCTTCTCAACGATCTCCCCCTCCCTGCCCTTCTCACAATCTACCTCTCTTCCTCCCTGCCTCTCACGATCTACCCTCTCCTCCTAACCCCCCTTCTCCGATCTCGCCCTCTCCCTCCCTAACCCCCTTCTCACGATCTACCCTCTCCCCTACCCCCTTCTCACGATCTACCCTCTCTCCTCCCAACCCCCCTTCTCACGATCTACCCTCTCCTCCCCCCTTTGTAGGTGCACTACCGTCACTCTGTTGTTGGGACGTGAGGTGTTTGTCCTCGGGTGCCGGCGCTTCACTGCTGAGCGCCGACATATGATGTCATATGCCGGCGCTCTGCGTGAAGCGCCGGCACCCAAGACAAACGCCTCATGCTCCCAACACTGCACTCTGGGCAGCGCCGGCAGCGGCAGAAGCAGCGGCGGGGAGCAGAGGAGTTCTGGATTTCTGTCAGTCAGGGGGGCCCAAGAGTTGCCGAGCAGTCGTTTTTAGCAACCGCTCGGCACCACTTGGGCTCGGAACTCCAGGGCCCAGTCGCAGTCGCGACCCCTGCGACCCTGGTAGTTCCGCCACTGCCTATGGATGTCATGTACCACAAGACATTTGGTAAAGAGTAAAAACCAAGTCATTAATGTTTATTCTTTTCTTCACTAAAGAGAGAGCTACTGATTAGTCATAGTATGATTGTTAGTCTCTCTAACATCATATATATATATATATTGGCTGTGCTGGTTGAAATAAAATGGTGCTTAATGCACTTTACTGCAAAGACCCGTGAGTGCCCATTTTTTCTTTGGTTTCATATATATGATGTTATATATATATATGTAAAGTCTTGAAACCAAGAGATAGAAATGTGGCTGTTGTAGAAACAAATTAGATGTGCATGTTTCCTTAAATCTAGAGAAAAAAAGGGAGTTGTGTTTTAGTAGGATGTAAATCATTAAGTGACTTTGTAATGAAATTTGGGTGCATTTGAATACTATAAGAGAGATCAGTATATAGGAGCTTGGGGTTTAATGTAAATGTGTGAAATCATTATTGACAAAGAATGTATTCATGTATGCAATGCTCTGTATGCATATCTATGTGTTTTATAGTATTATTTGTGTAAACTAGTCATATTTAACAAAGGTCAATACATACAGGAATATACTAGATGGGTTTAAAGAAGAAATAAATGTCAACAGGGAGAGATTTATATTAATATATATCTTGTTAGACACAAATCACAGTGGATTTCTGAAGGTGTTCTTTAAAAAAAATGTAAGTTATGATAAATGTTTTTGCATTTATCATAATACATTATAATTGTAGTAAGGTGGAGACTAAAGATTGCCATTCAAAAAAAAAAAGTCAATATACCAAGTATAAATGTTGTATGTCACACGAACTTGTGTAGTACGTACATGGACTCGCTACCCGGTAGAGATGGTATGGCCAATTTCAGTATGTGAGGGGTTAATTCGATTGTATAGGCATGTGGTGCCAAAAGGTCTTTTAAGATAAATTGGTCTTTTGAAGCTGGGACTCCAACCAAGGCCCTCTGCAAGGTGTGAAATGTTACAGGGTGGCGGTGCATTTACGTCTACTAGCTGAGTCATTCACCATATGCCTGTATCCCCTCATAGATACTGGATTCTTTGATCTGCTAAGTGACCACTAGCAGTCAAGAAAACCATTTCACACCCAGGTCATATCCAACACATATCAATAATAACTCAAAGATTCATTATCATACCTCCTTGTGTGCATACTTAGAACGGGGTAAGCGCACCCTACAAAAAGAGTACAAACATGGCGGTGCAACGTAAACGGTTTGGAAGGAATTGTGAAATCTATGATGTTCAGTCATAAGTAGCTAGTGTGACATATCTATGGACTTCACAATTTACAAGAAATTCATAAATGCATTAATTATTGCTGTGGTGAGCACAGGAGGGACGATAAAATGAAAATAAGTTATTTTGACTGATATCTTTCCACAACACAAGGGGGAGGTCACTTATGGTACACCTTCCCTCCGCTTATTCCACCTCTGGGCCGGCTTGGAAACTCGAGATGAACTGGGAAAGAGTACAAAAGTTAATGAGAGAAAATTGGTCAGTGTGTTTACTAGGGGCCAAGATCTAATTTTGAGTAAGTCGCCATCTTTCCTTGCCGGAGCCCTACGGACAGAAAAACTGTTACTTGACCATTCAAGTGAGTAGTTAAGTTTTCTGTAATGTTCTCCTTTTTATTTTATCTGTTGGTGTAAACAAGCTATCATCTTTTTTGTATGCACTGTGATTTTTTGTTCATAATAAATATTCCTTTATTAAGTTCTGCCTTTGTCTGGTAAAGACTCACGTTACCTGATTAGACCATTTTATCGGTAATTTGAAATCACATAATTATTGTGTTAAAATATATTGTGTGGGTTGTTATAGTCTAATTCACATGGGGGACCAAAGCACCCCATTTATAAATTGTCTTGGTGGTGGCAGCGTTATTTTGATATTAGTTATATCATTATAGTTAATTGCGGGTGGTATTAAGGGTGGATATTTGTATTTTTATCCCTATTTCCGGTCTAGGGTAGACAGATTGTTTGTTCAAACATGTATTTGCCTATAAATGAAAGCCATGTGAACAAGCTAATGAACACTTGTCTTAGATATTCAGATGTTACAAACGTCCAAACAGACCTAAACATTATTCACAAATGATTAAAAGCCAACAAAACATTTTCATGCATGTAATATAGAGTAGATCTATATTATACCATTAGCAGGGCAGTTTGAAACGCCGGCGCCCCTCTCTCTCCTCCGCTTAAAAAAAAGGTGCCTCTTCTAATGTGCCGCCTAGGGCAATTGCCCCACTCTGCTCCATGGCAGGGCCGGCCCTGACCATGAGTTATGCTAACTCAAGTAGTGACAAAACATGGCAAAAAGTGAATAAATAATATGACCCACAACATGTCATCTGTTTTGCAGCTCAAAAACACAAAAAGCATATGATCTGATTAGATTGCAGTTTCTGGACAGCTTTATTAGAACGTATTAAATTGCATCTGTCACAAAAAGGTATATAACTTCTCTAACAGACTGTCTTCAACCCCATTAAATTATTTATTTGATAAGTGCCTTGACCGTTTGAAACAGACAACATAGTTTTAGACAAAAGACGCAAAAACAAATTGAAAATGCAATAATGGATGTATAGCCCCATTAGTGAGGTAGGCAGAACACTAATTCACAAACAGCACTGATTAAGTAAGACTAATGTGTTTCTCATAATTTAATCATGTAAATTACAAGACGATAATATAGCAAGTAGAGGCCATTTGAAACTGACCTGCTCTCTACACTTTAGATTTTGGTATGGCATTCTTGGCATTATATATTTAAAAGTTTAGATTCAATTAATTGTCAAATTATCTTTTCAAAAAGACAATATTCAAAATTCACAGTTCTTTTTCCACTGTAGTAGTTTGTTTTCTTCTAGATGTGACACGGTGAGTGTAGTACTTTATATTAAGTTCCCTTAATATTTTGTCATGTAATAATATAGTTATCAAATGAAAAGTGAAACATTGTTACATTTTTAATTGTTTTCAGGACAATTTGTGATATTTGACTAATTTTTCATATCCACCAGCCTTGGATTGGTCCTCTGGCACACCAGGCAAATGCCCAGCGGTCCGGTGACTGATAGGGCTGCATACTTACCTGGTTCTAGAAGTGTCTGGCCGGATACGTGCAGCGACATAGCCCTTACAAGCAATCAGTGGTGGAAATTTTTGGACTATGGTGGAGGGGAGCTGCAGCTCTGAAGCACTGGCTTCTATCTAAGGTGAGTACTTATTTTATTCATTTTCATATGCATATTAAAGTACTCATAACAAATTTTAATATGCATTATTCTTTAGCAGAGCTGTCAAGGACAGTAAACTGTTTAATAAGAACAATAACCCTTTTCCCCCACACACGTATTAATTACCTCATAAGTAATTTAACACTCTAAGTTTCATAGTCAGAGAATGAGGCATTAGCTAGGTGAGATGGTGACACTAATATCCTGATGGTCCACTGGAAAAAACATTTTTATGGCCACCAATTCTTCGGAAAACCTGCATGCTACGTTGCATTACGTAGTTACGCATTGTTTTTCAGGTCTACGCAATATGCTAATCCTAATAGCATGCAGCCCTCCATACGAAAAAGTTGGACAGTACTGACGTAGGGATTTTCTTACCAATTCGCTGAACTAGCAGTAATCTGCTGCATCTACATGGTTATCCAAGACATGCTTTAAATTGCAAATGTGTTTTGGAATTAGGTGTTGTATGTGCAGTTGAATTTTGATGTTAAAAAAAATAAATCACAAAACATGAAACATTGTATTCTTTCTTTAGAGGTTAATTGTCAAGATATTTTGAATAAATAGTATTATATGTATTATTATTATTAGAAATGTTTTTGTTACATCTGTTTATTCTTAAAATCTTAAAGTGATCTCACTATGATAGCTGGGTTATCATCATATAAACAGCACATCAAGGACATATGAGTTCCTGCATGGGGATTCTCTAATGATAATCCAACTCCTGCAGTGAGATTAAAAAATAAAGGAAAAATGACTTTGTAATGGGAATTAGACACCATGAGTTTTATCCCTACAGTTTGCGACAATCTGATTGCACTGTGTGTACAGTCAAGAGTTTATGTAAAATAAAATTTCTCAAGGGGATTGAAGTTTATTAAATGTCCATACCAGGAAACCAGGCAATCAGCAGATGAAAGCATCAGCCTACGGGGCACTAAAATCCCTCTGGCTCTAATAATATGGCTATGGCAAACCACTTATTTCTAAAGCATAAATACTTACCTTGCTTGCTGGTAAAATTAATGGACGTAATTCTGCAGAAGATTGGTATGCACTTGTGTGTTTCCCAAGAAAGAAATACCATGCAACAATGTCCTTCAAGTACCCTTTGTCTAAAAATAAATCGACATTGTCTCATATTATTTTTATGTAAAATCGTTATTTTATAATATTTTGTTTATGATTGTTTACATAAAAGGCAATACCTTTTTACGGGTAATGTTTCTTGCGGCAGGACCAGAATGGAAATGACGAAGATGCCCTTGCTTTTTAAGGTCAGTGGCCCCCTGATGACATAGGTGCTGGATATGAGAGGCTGCATGTTACATTTTCATGCTCACGTAGAGTGTGGCCAGACATATCCAGCATCTGGTCATATACTGAAACAGAATGTTTGATTGCATTTGGCACTTACAAAGTAACTAGTATATTTCCTAATATCTGAGTTTGTGAGTACATCCACCTGTAAATATTGTGAGTTTCAGATGAGGACATGCGACTTGAATGGAATCTTTCATGTCCTCATCTGAAATTTGCAAAATTATGCACGAAATATAAAAGAAACAATCACAATTTCAAAAACTAAACAGAGGTCCTTGGGACTCCTATTAACCAAAGAGAGATTGATTGATCCCTTCCTCCTTCACAGAATTCAGAGCAGGGGTAATAAAACAAGCTCCAGTGGTATATAGACTCAATGCATTCAACTCTATCATGTGTCTTGTGGAATGGGGAGGGTTAAAAAATGTAGCTAGCCCTATCCTCCAAGGTTTTTTCTAAAGTAGATTTTTAGAATATTAAGAGCTGATCTATTTTTGTATTATTACTTAGAACTGAAGTACAATGCAATTGTGATTTTTCGAATGAAATATGCTGGGAATTCTAATTGTTTCCATGTATGATCTGCTGTTTACGCATTTCCCATGAGTGATGCATTTTCCAATTTTACATTATGTTTTTGTAGCAAAGGAATTAAGAAATATGTAAATATGTTCAATAATTGTTCCATATTGTTTCCATGGTGCTTCATTAAAGTATATAAATCAGTGCTACTGTCAACTTTGCCATTAAGTATTCAATAAGAAAAGGCTTAATGCAATTAATAGCAATTAAAATGATGCCTTTATGATGTCAGTTTCCACATTGTAAGGATGTAATTGCCTGTAAGGAACTTTGTACAGTATTTATCCTCTAAATCTGTCCACTTTATATGAAAAATGCCAAAAACTTCTCCCATATGGGTACCATTATCCTCTTCTTTTTTCTAGAAGTAATCTATCTTAACAGCATATGCACATTAGGCTAATTTGCTTAAATTCGTTATTTCTCCCCTCTCTTGTGACAATAGGCATGTTGCAGTTCCCTTTTTTGCTTATTTTCAAAGGTATATATATGCTAAACTTTTGCTCATTAAATCCACATTAAGAGGTCAGCTGTTTAGTAGATATTGAAACAGGATGTTTCCGTTTTGGTTTACAATTTCGATCTTAGTAGATGATAACAATAACAGCTACATAATTACAATCCCAAATATTGATCAGTCTAATCTGATTGTCATCTAGTAAAACAAGAGATGTTGCTTACTCTGCTGTTGTAAGGGGCTATCGTCTGGACATGATTAATTAATGAACCGATTCATGTATCCATCCGTTAAGCTTTCCATACACACTCATGGATAGCAAAATATAATATCGGTAATAGAATTTCAGCCACGTATGCAATGATGCTAAATGTTTTCTCTGCATTTTTGCTAAGCAGAATTTGTTATCCTCTTACACAAGCATACACAAATGTTATTTAAGAAGACTGGGATAAAGCATCAAAGTAAATCACATTAGTATGTACAAGGACTTTGTCTAGTGGAACTCTACCGGACATTATGGGGAATTCATGCTTGCCAAGTGCCCCTATTTAATCATAGAATTATTTTGGTCCTGCTTACTATCATTCTAAAAAAAAGTCTTAAAATTCTTATAAGCATGTATATTGCAGAATATTACAGAATCTGCCAACCCTAAGTGCAGAACAAATTGTCTTAATATACTTGTCCATAGCACATAGTGGTACTATATGATACTCAACAATTATTGATGATACTAAAGTGGAATAGAGAATTTGTCAAATAATTTTGAGAAATGTCTAATAACTTCAGTAATTTAATTTTTATCTATAGGTAAAGTATCAAATATCCTTTTGGGGAATTTCTGCACCATGTATTTTTTATTTTGTACAATACCTAATTGTATGTAAGATATTTCTTGCAACACACATGATAACATGCAATCATAGTTGGCAATGTATAAACGGCAAACTGGTTACGTTAGTAGCATAGATAAGGAATGGTTTTGAACATGGATTTAATTATATGTCGGTTTAAACAGATCTAAATTTATCTTTCTTTTTTCATAAAATATCAGTCAATCATGCCGCCTTCATATATCACACAGCAAAGCGAAATTTTGTCTTGGATGTTATTAAGATCAGACAGTGATGCCTTTTAAAACATATGTGGTGTCTCCTGTTGTTCTACATAAACTATATTATTTATGAAATTTTTGTCTGCTGTACCAGAGACATAATCTGACTCCAGTCTACCTATTTTTTATGTAGGCTAGGCTTTTAGAGATGTTTACAGTATCTTAAAACACATCCCGAGAGAAAATCAAAGCGATTGTTTATGATAACATGGTCTGAGGAAAATTGTGCCTGGGTACAGGTTCATAAGTACATAGGGTTGGTCTCTGAACAGGTGACAATCTATGCTTCCTCGCTGGACATCATTTTCCTGCTCTTTGTGTCTCCCAAGGCTTTTAGTCTTGTACAGCGGGAAATTACTTTCAAGGGATCCATGTATAGAGGCAAAAGTTGATCATTGTTGACCTTATTTGCTTGCGCCTACCCAGAATCCCTTGTGGCTGTGGCAGCAAGCCTTCTGGCTTGACTGGTGTCTGTAGATGAGTGTTTAATAATGCTTCTACTACCCCCTTAATTTTAAGTGGGAGGGTTTTACATCACCTTTACCCACCATAACTTTTGTTATTATTAAATATCACAACAGCGGCAGGACCTTCAGTGGCATCTCCAGCTTTCATATTTAGGGGGACACATGGGGGGCACGGGGACCAAAGTAGGGGGGCCAATTCTAAAACGGTACATATATATATATATTAGTATATATTATAGAATGCGTTAGATTTCCGTGGCATTTTTAACTACAAATAATATGTCTTATCTCTTTGAAGTAAAGACGTGATTGAATCATCCAATGATTTTCAAAATAACGCTGAAAGTGGCATTTTATTTTTCATTCTTTAAGTATTAGCCCCTGCTCCGCCAATCATATATATATAAACTAATATATATATCTTAATATTAGCCCCTGCTTCGGATATATATTAATATTAGCCCCTGCTGCGGATATATACTTATATTATACCCTGCTGTCGATGTATACCAATATTTGACCCTGCTGCCAATATATATTAATATTAGCCCCTGCAGCCAATATATATAAATATTAGCCCCTGCAGCCGATATTTATTGATAATAGCCCTCTGTCTCCCTGTTCTGCTGCGGTGCACTCGGCTTCACTGCTGAGCACCGGAATATGACATCAAGGCGGCCAAGGCAGAGGCCTCGCGGAGAAGAGTGAGAGGCACCGCACGGTTGCTGAAAACTTATTCCTCAGTGACCGATCGGCGCTTCTCTCGCTCCTCTCGCTCCTCTGTGTCTATTACAAAAAAAAGACGGCGGTTCAGTTGGGGGGCATACGGGGGGCACAGCATGATGTAGGGCGGGCATGGCCCCCTCTGACCCCTCCTGCCGACGCCACTGAGGACCTTTCCAGAAAATGAGAGGTTCAGTTTATCAGTTGGAGAAAGGAGACTTAACACCATTTCTACAGGATGAATTGATTGGAAGAAACGTTACTACAGCCCAATGGTAGATATATTTCCATTTCGTTGTGACGCAAGACAGCCAGAATGGATGGCTGGGTTTATAGAGATTGTGATAGCCAAGGCATATGCTTTGGGATTGGGGCTGTATAATCTTATGTGTAGAGACAATGTCAGTGCATAGTAGTGTTTCTCTCAAAGAATTCATTTTGAAATATGTAAAATGCTGGCAAGGTCATCATGTACAGTATGTATGTATCATGAATAAATACTGTGGCTATTATTATGCGCATTTTGTGTCAGAGTGGTTACGCGCATGAATGTATTAAGTGAGTTTTATGGCCTTAAGACGGAAGGTAAGTTGAGGATTACACTAGTTATGAATATGAGGCTTAAACATGAATGTAAGACTAAATCAGGGCTCACTTAATATACTCAGTCTGGGCTAACAGATGATTTTGGGGCACAAAAGGAAATTGTACCCAATATATTAGATGGTTTTATATAAGTAGGATGCAGACCACAATACATCTCTAGAATAGATGGACAGTAAAATAATAATGACTTGGTTGGCATTATTAGATCTGTATCTTGTTTCTGTATTTATATATTTCATTTCTGTTAACAGCTTTTTACATTTTCGTAGACTGTTTAAGTAATATCTTCAGTACTTCACTTAAACAAGAATTATAGAAAAATTAGAAAACTCTTATGACAAAAACTGGTAATAATGTATTCTAGATGTGTATTTGATATGCTTTCTTCATCTTCATGGTGGTATTCCCCCTACTTTGCTGAGTGCCAATTTTCTTTTTGCCAGACACACTTAGTTGTGACACCAAAGCAAGCACTGGAAGGAGAGTTCCAATACTTTTCCCATACAATGATGTACAAATCAAGGTCCAATGTCTGATTAATATATTTTAACTAGACAATCAATTTAAAAAAATGCCACTATGTAGCGGTGATCTGCATGCTGTTCACATTTAAAATATGTCATTGATGAGAGTTAAAATGGTCTGTATAATCATACCTGGGGTTTCTCCATATTTCGCCTGGAGACCCCAGGTGGAACGCCGCTTCTCTAGGTAGCTTGACTGTAGCAATTGAAAAGAGAATAGTTAAAAGGAGTATGAGAGGGGAGGGGTTTTTTTGGGATCAGGTAAGTTTTATGAAGCAAGTGAGGAGGAGCATAGTACAGTAATTGATTAGTTAGCAGCAAATCTCAGGGCTATCTTTACTGTGGTGTCCTAGCCCCATGCTTATCTTAGCTGTCTCAACAGTCGCTTCTTTTCCTGTGGCCTGGGGACCATCTGCCAGCAGCACACAGCATGCAGTGAAAGCATAGACCTCTATCGCAGCTCCCACATGGTCTTTCTTGCGATGCACGGAAGCTATTCGGTGGCCGAATGGGAAAGGTCAGCAGGTGGTCCTGCTCTAACCACTCCCTAGACCTCTCCACCAACAAACTTATCTTGAGTTCAGCACTTGAATTGTTACAGTAGTATGTTATAGGTCATCTTTGCACATATATGCATTTGTTATATAAATAATTAACTTTTGTATGCTACATCACCACATGTTGTGGTGGAGTTCTGTTTGCCTGAATGAATAATGTTTTTGGAGGTTTAACTCACTGACTTTTACAAACTTCATTAAATATGTTAATAATTACTTAAAGCCCTCCCTCTGGTAATGTTTATAGATGGGGATTTCTTTACCTTGTGGGTGGGAGGGGAAATGGGCAGGTGGTGGGGCATGCCAAAACGCCGTTCTCTCAAGCAAGAGATTTCCTACCATGACCTGGAGCACCTGAGAAAAGGCAGGGAGGCCTCCCCCTAAGGAAATTTATGCATGTCAGGGGTCAATGCGGATATAGACACTGCCAACAGTGCATTGTAGAGGAGGTAACTGTCCTTCACTTGTCCTGGCAGTGCCACGGGCTTTGTTGAGACCCCTGGAGTTGGAACTCCTGTCCTACCCTGTCCTCCTGTCCATACCCTGGGGGCGCCATTGTGCTGTGTAAAGGACACTCACCAGGTTCACCAAGAACCGCCTGGTATTGAGACGTGAGCAGATCACATGACTGCTGCAGGCTTATCCACAGCCTGCTCAGAAACTACTCTCTTATGGACAGTGTAGAAGCTGAGGACTAGCCCCATCCACCTCAACCCCCTCCAAATTTTACCCTCACCTTGCAACTCCCTACCCTGCCATGCATCTCATATTTAACGTATGTCTATAACAATGTATGTACGAAAACAGGTACCAACCTGTTTATCTTTTTTGCGTCAAAAAAACTGGAGAAAAGGCACTTCACCCAGAGTCTCCAGGTGGAATCCGGTGCATTGTGCCTGGAAATGTGGGGTTTGTTTCCACAATCTACAAATTCTTACTTTTATATTCCCCCTAGAGTAAATTATTGTGTTCTTCCCTTTACAACATGACATAATATTTTGTTGATGTTTACAAGTATACTGTAATTCTATACTGTTTTTTGGGCCATGTTATTTAGGCGAAATTGGAGTAATTAAATATTTTTTTCTGCAATATATTTGGAGCAACAAGTAGAAACTTGTTTTAGAAGCCAAGGTTATGTTTTCTGACTGAATAAAAATTCAGAACTTTACAGTAGAATGTCTCAAGGTTTTCTTTGTAATCTTGACTCTTCAGATACTATAAGGTAGCCAACAGAGGTTAATATTTCTAACATTTAGATAGACATAACGATATTTAAATCATGTTGTATGTAGAAAATGTGTTGAGATTTGTAGCTTATGGAAGTAATCTAAAACAATTGTGATTTACATGCATATTTTGCATATTTTGTGACATAATGTTATTGCAAAAAGGCATACCTGTCGAGTTGAAAAATGTATTTTACAGGGGAACTCTTTTCTTTTTGCCTGCTGCCTCTACAGAAGCTGCAACCGTAGGCTAGGTTATAGAGTAGACCCATAATGCTGTAAGTAAATATTATATATCCATACTTACATGCAACCCTTTTACACTTAAATCAACTCTAAATATTTATTTTAGTCTATAAATGCACACATGAAAAACAGAAATTATAGCTAATGTTGCACTGAAAGGTAATATAAGTAATTCCAATTTCCACTCCAGCTGAATGTCTGTAAATTGCAATTAAGAGGTGATATTGATCACCTAGATGAGCTATACAATATAATTGAATATCATTTTATGCGATTATTGCTGCCTAAGTAAAAAAAAAATTGAAGGTATAAACTGGTCACATCAGGCAGAGATAGAAAATAGACTCCAAGTGTATGATTTGCAGACCTCCTACAGCGCGGTAGCAGTGCAGGCTATAATGCTGAATGCTGAACTGAAAATAACAATCTTTCCATGAGAATATCAAAGTCAATGGCTGTAATAACATACACGCATAGTGACATATCATTCAACTAGCCTTTCTGTTAACCCTCAGTGAAGTATTGTGTTGTATTCTTAAATGCTTGCCTCCTCTTTGCGGCCAGGGGCTATAGAGAGCAGCCTAGGTTACTTTATACATGTAGAGTTTATTCAGTTAAACCAAAGTTTACCTGGGGTTTAATTGACATGTCATGTTTGTTCAGAGTTCTTGTCAAATTTACAATTTACTGAGCACACCCCTGATTCTTCCCGTGTCTGAATAAAGACACCTGTGTTGGGAAGTGTGGCTGGAGGTAGGGAGCACGGATATCGGAGGCACCTGCAAGCAACTGCAACAGCACGTACCTCCAATGATTTTACAGCTCCCTCTGCTGGTCAGGGGACAGCAGACACTATACAGCTTTAAGTAATTCTTGGCGTACATGTGTCACTATGAGAATTCCCCCTTCATCCATCAAGTTGACCCTTAATGAACAAACCACCGATAATTGCATATATTTTACTATTATTGCCAATTATTTTCCACATACAGCTCACTCTATCCCACTTCTCTTTTTCCCATCAAGTACCCAAACTTTGAGAATTATGGTGCATTCTAGTTTTGAGCATATCTTCAGGCCCAGATCCAAGTTAAGGTAGACAAGCCATGTACATACAGCTACTATTGATCACAAAACATTTGTTTGCATATTTAGCAACCAGTGATACAGGTTTTATGCTACTTGCCCTTGTAGGACCAAGAGGGTTTAGATACATTCTATTGTTGCCAAAACCCTGTCAGCATCAAAATGCTTTGATAACAATCAGATTGTTGCATGATATTGATTGATGGTTTCGGCCGCAACTCATTTATTGATTTCCCAGATCACATTTACAGCTACGTGTTTTAATTGACATTTCTGCTCATTTAACATCCTGAGTAAGAATGTTTTAAATCTGCGAAGGGCTCAGTTTTATATTACTGATGTTACGTTTATCTTTTTTAGGATGCTGATTTGTAGATCAGCCTTTCCTCCCCAAGCAACAGTTCCATTTTGTCCCAGGCTTTCTTCTTTTTTTTTCTTTTGAAATGTATACTGTGATTTTCATACCAATTTTTTTTATTTCTGATATCTTCTTTCACCCTTATGAGGAGAGGTCTAGCTGTTCTTCCTACGTAGCTTTGCCCACATAGTAGCAAATCGATTATATTTTTGGTATAAGATGTAATGTTTGTTTATTTTGTGTTGTTCATTTTCACCTTTGAATGTAACAACATGACTGTTATTTAGATTGTGTTGCTAGTAAGGGAAAATTGGAGAAAATCTGGCTAGTACAACACACATTTACCATAATAGTACTAGAAGCCAAGTGAAAATGTAATACAGCTCCATACCTGGACCTCGCTTTGTGCACTGCACCCTGGCTTCAATACTTTTGCCCATATAATGATGTACAAAGCAAGGTCCATATAAAAATGTTTGGAATGGTCAAGGGTCACACTACTTTTTGTTTAAAATAGTGTATATTCCTCTGCAATTTGCGTGTAAATCTTAATCCCAGAATTTGTGATCAATTGATCTACTCTGGTAATTCCATTTAAATGCCAATTAGAAACATTCAAATCTTGAACCTGTATATTATCAGAAGGTATAATTTTGTTCCTTAATCCTACTCTATTTTTAAACCTTTGAAATATTTTATATTTGTAGTTTATTTTTTCCATCTATTATATGCAATAGGGTCAAACCATAGGACCCATAATAGATCCTCAGTTGCTGGTATATTTTTTTTCAATCATGTACCAGTTTTCCTTTTTTTTTATTGTTCCTATTGAAGTCTACAAACATCCATGAACATGCTGGCTTTCCAATATACTAACAAACTAGATATAATATTAAACTGTATTGCACAGAAAAGGTGCATTTATGTCTATGCATAAAATAAAGTACTCTAGTTTTCTAAAGGCTGTATAAGAGTATTTCCTTAAATCTCTTAATAACATTATAACTAAGAGATAAAATGTATATTTCTTACTTTCCCTTGTCTAATCAATGATCCAATTTAAATCAAGGGTCTACTTCTAAAACTGAGGTTATTGACCTCATGAAGACCAGCAATCTTATTTCTGAAAGCTGAACTGTGTCCAGGCCCATCAGCAACCAAGAACGTCAAATTCATACTTTGCACTGATGAACAAGTTATACACTATGGGGAGTCTCATGGACTTCATCTTAAAGACGTGTATCTCTCAACTTTATCTAACCTACATTTTACATCTCCATCATTTACAATAAAACATAATAGAGTGGCATGGTGGGCTACAGTGGGGCTTTCTTATAACTTGTTTCCTTTCTACAAGAATCATTTAACACTAGTAGAATAAATCCCTCAGTATTGGTCAGTTCCATGCATTTAGTGAGTGGTGAATCAACACTACTTTCTGTCAGGGGTAAGCATAGCACACAAACTACAATTTACTATTTAACTTCAACACAAGACATGTTTATTGATACAGATAAACTAGAGAAATCCTTTATTATCAGTTTTCTGTATAATGTTGCAGAAAGGATCGACACTAACGACTAACCATTCTAATAGTTTAGCACCATATCTAAGGGTAACATAAATTACAATTTGATTCAACACCAATTTTGTTTGCAGGACTGTTATCCT
This sequence comes from Spea multiplicata, assembly GCA_009364415.1. Taxonomy (NCBI): domain Eukaryota; kingdom Metazoa; phylum Chordata; class Amphibia; order Anura; family Pelobatidae; genus Spea; species Spea multiplicata. Next base: position 5,989,759 of record VKOC01000005.1, read on the forward strand.
TGAATATTTAACTCTCTCTATACCAGAGAGTATTTCAACACAATTTCAAACAATAGGTCAATAGGTTGGGAGGTAAGCTGCATGCTAGGATATATCACGTTGGTACTGTTAAAGAAGAAAATGTCATATGGCATGTATATAGAGAAAGCACAAGAATCCTATATAAAACAATATATATATATATATATATATATATATATATATATATGTAGGCGTTTACATACACCCTAAACTGTGTTGCTAAACTTTGAACATTCTTTATCATTATTCATTGCATATATTTTTTTAACAAAATTATGTGTTCCATGTATATCAGGGATATTGGTGCCATAACTCATATAATTATTTTTTTTTACATTTCTGTTGGCAGCAACGAACAATATTTTTCTACTAGTAATAAAGCAATGACTGTATTTAATGTGAGCCGAGAAAAAAATGATTTAAAAAAACACTCATGTTTATTTGTTATTTTTACGGCTGATTGGAAACTATCCATTCTAATACTGACAGATTTACAAGTGATATTACTGAAATCTTTTGCAAAGTAATTTTAAAAAACTGCCCTAAATGTAGAATGACTCTGAGCTGCATTCATGCAAACTGGTTTCAGCCATAATTCAACAGAAATTGCTACTTTTAACAGCAAACAGCGAATGCAGTTTTTACTACTACTGTTGTAGTGAACTTGATCTTGACAACCCATCTTTACTTGTAAGTAAAGTCATGAATTACAATACACATATTTTAAATAACTTTACTACGTATGCGAATTTCAGTCATTAATATGAATCATTTGGATTTGTTTAATTGACCTTATTATTGTGGTATAGTCAGAATAACCTTTCTACAGACTCTTTAGAAAAAAGATGATATGGGGAGAAAGGAGAGGCAATTTATATAAAATGGCTTAAAAACAACAGCAATACAGGGTTGCTAGGATAACATAAACATGCATAGGTTTTTTGAGAAACTTGTGTAATTTTGTATCTGTGTTTTGGAATCATATCCTCTGCTCAGGAGGAAGAGTGTTATTTTGGGAGCTGATAAAAAAGATTGGCATGAAGGGTGATGGCATTGGCAGTTTTATAAATGGGAACTTCCCGGGTTAGGTTACCTAGAGGTCTCACTCTTATGGTCAGCTGCATGAAGGGCAAGGCTAGCCCCAATATATCTTTAATTTGGTTAAGCATGGGGAGTTGACATGGCTAAACACTACTCATCTGCCCCAGAGAAAGAGAAACGTGACCTGGGTTAACCTGGAGGGTTCCCAGGAATGTTAATTTTAATATGCCAGATGAGAATTGGAAAGTCCCCTTTGCCATATGAGCAACTTTATTCTGGAGTCATTACAAGAAGCTACTAACTAGTAAGAATGACAAAGAAATAGTAGATTTTATACTCACAAACAAATAATTAGTCAAACGATGGAAGAAAGGATGGCAAAATAAGATCCTTAGACTTTAATATGCATTTATTCAAATGTTAGAAAAAAATGCTTTGGCTCTAGAGCTCCAGCTTACTGCCCCTTCTGTCCTCTGTGATTCTCACACTGCTGCTTCTCAATCACTGACAGGAATGCATTCCCAGAGGGAGTTTTTTTCTGCACATGTGGGTGGGGTGGTCTCTTCAGCCAACCTGGAAATCAGAGCTATCTTGAATTTTGAACCAGTGTCTGCGCATTGGTAAGCATTGCCTGGTTTATCGCTTCTCGACCTTTTGGCTAAGATCACGTGAGTACCTGTGAGGTAAGTTTGGTCCTTTGGCCTTAGGGCTGGGAATAGCATCAGAGAGCCTGAGCCTGTTATAGTGTCCCATAGCACTCAGCACTGTGAGGGGTGTGCGGGGGCGCACTTTTTTTCTCACCTTTCACGGTTGTTAAGCACACTATATTCATCTTGGATCCCCTCTTAATATACTCACCCTTAAATTGCCCTGACCTATAGCTAGTGGTTGAGGGGGGATTTTTCATCTTACCAGCCAATGGCTGGGGCCTGTGATACACTCACTGGCACTTGTTTTTGCACTGGCACTTTTCATTTTTTTCAGTTTGCAGTGCATAAATGATTTCAGGTATTGGACTTGAGTTAAGCACCATTGGGTCACCTGAAGACTCTGTCCTGTATTGGTGGGGGGGGGGACTGGTGTGTGCCTTATGCCCCCTCTCCTCCTTTGAAGACTTTTTCATTACATAGTGGACGTGAAGACTTCAGTAGGTCTCCACTTGGGGAGATCCTAGAATATCCAGCCCACCCAAGGCTTCTGTCTGGATTGGAAGGAGGGGGCTGCATATTCCTTTCAGGGAGCACAGCCTCAGAAGACAAAGATTGGGTACTCGGCTGTACTGTGTCTTCCACAATTGGGATCAATGGATCACCTTCTTCACTTTGATTGGGTGACCCGTTGTAGAAGAAAGAAGAGCACGACTTTGGGCTCTCAAAAAAAAAAAATCTCCAGCAAAGTACCATAAGGCTAGATGGTAAGTTCAGAGGCAGGGTTCTCAACTCCAGTTGTGTCTGTTTGTATGAATGTATATTTTTAAATTGCACAAAACTACATAATTTGTTGTTGCTTAATAATGGTAATAATAATAATAATAATAATAATAATAATAATAATAAAAAAACAAGATACTGACTAAACAAAAATCAACAAAGTGTTATATTACGTAGCGTACATTTAGAGGGGGGAAAGGTTATGAGTGGTATGCCTCAGTAATCAGTCTATTAAACATATTTTTCAGTGTCATCACTAATTGTTTCCAAGGGAAAGGTTGACTCTTGTAGGTGACACAAAGATTTGTAACAGGGTTGAGACTCCAAGAGGGTAAGTCAAATGAAAAATGACCTATCGAATCTAGAGGAATGGACTAAAGCAGGGCTGCACAACAAATCAACAAGGCAATTTTTTAGATATTCCAGATTGAACACAGGCCTCTCAATTAAAATCAATTAACTACTTGTTTTTAGGCTAATACATAGAATTCCTGGCCTGTTTGTGTCCTTTGAGCACTGGAGTTGTATACCACTGGACTATGATTTGAGCCCTAAACTTTGACATGGCTAAGTGTAGAATAACACTTTTAGAAACCTAAAATCCAAAGACAGAATTACCATTTAATTGTACTTTGCTGGTAAATACATTAGAAGAAAGGGACTTAGAAGTTATTACTGTGAAAGATTTAAAGGTGAGCAGGCAATGTAATGAAGCAGTGGAAAAAGCTCACAGAAATAGGTATCAATAGCAATCAACAAATGCATCTACATCTTGCTAGTGAGACCTTATTTAGAATACTGTGTCCTTTTGATGAGATAATTGCACACCCTAAAAGAGGGAAAGTAGAAGAGAGACATGATAGAAACAGTTTAATATGTCAAGGGCTTAAAGTCAAAGAAGAAAAAAAGAGGAGTGCTAGAACTAGAGTGCACAATTTAAAGATGGAAGAAGGCTGTGGGGTAATCTGAGAGATTTATATGAAATAGGCTTCCAACAGAAGCAGTACAGCGAATTATAATGGTGAGTCTACATGATGAGATAATACAAATAGCAATCCCAAGTACAAGGAAAGTAACAACTCTGGAACCCAGGAGCATGCAAGATGCAAAATCCATAGAAGCCAAACAGATAGATAAAATAGATAAATCAGTTATTGCTATTGCCCAAGGTCAAGCTGAAGAAGCAACAACAAAGTAGCCAAATTAGGATCCAAGGTCAAGTCCAAGAACACAACAAATAGTACAAAGGCCAGAATGCTGACTCCAAGCAGAATCGGGGTCAGGAGCCAACCAAAGGTAAGACTGGAAAACAGAGGCCATATTCACAAAAGGCACAAATGGGAATAACTAAAGAACAGCCATGGCTATAGTACATCTGAGCTGCTGCTGGGGCAGGAAAAGGGGAAATTGTACCTAGGAAAGTTAAGCCATGTCCTTTCTCCATTAGGATGACTGATGAAGTCAGCTATGGCATGAGGACTTTACAGCCCTTCCGTGTTGTACTGCTAATGCTTTAGGTGTGGAGTATGAGGCATATGCACAACTAACCTGGATGGGTGCCTAACAGCGCCCAAGATGGTGCTAACTAAAAGTTGTTAAGAGCATAATAGATGGACCAATTGGCTCTTTTGCATTCCCACTACCTATCTTCGGAGAACTGTAACCAACACAGCTTTTAGCGTTATCAAATGCATCTACTTAAACTAACTACAGCTTCAATCAGTGTAATTGTTTTGGAGATACTTGGTTCAATGAATTATTTGAACTAATGAGAGTTGACAAAGTGGCTTTAACCTCTGCAGTCGTATTAAACAGTAGGAGCTATAACTCAATTTAGGACAAGGATATTTATTTATCCGATATTGCTGTGATATGTGCTGCATTCCAATAATGTCTGCATTACACGTAGGGTATATGTGTAAATCCCAAACAAATTTGGCCAAACTCATGTCTAGGATCCAGGCGACCAATTCCCACCATGAATATCTAACAGGCAATACAAAAATGCTAACAACTATAGGGCACAGGATATTTTTTATACTTCATAGTGAAGTTATATCTGCCCAAGTGTTAACAAAAACAGAATTTAAAAAATGTAACTATGTCTGGGATATTTGTCTTTTTTGAGAGCACAAATACATAGATTTAACTTAAATAATATCTCGTTATATCTGGCTATTCGACAGGTGTTTTTTTTACAGCAGGAAAAGACTAGATGGACCGAAAGGTCCTTGTCTGCTGTCGGGTTCTATGCTTCTATAGTTAACCGTATTGTAATGTCTTGTTATATGAATTACAAGGGAACTCCCACCATGTTTTAGTAATATATACCTAATCTTTTAATTCATTTTAAATCTTTCCTTACTTACCTGGAGTTTTAACACGAATGAATATGAATACTCACATGACTCTTCGCTGTGGCTTGGAAGCGTCGTGGATGCAGTGAAGATGTTGCACACAACATAGCATTCATTGTGATTGCTCAAGTATGAAGGCCCCCAACACCCCACAAATTGCAGCCTTATTTTCAGCTATACGCAACTTCACACAAGGGGTATGTGATACCTTTGGCTAAAACGTCCCTATGGAAGTTGAGTACTGTCGAAACGGCTGCAACTTGCCTCCTTATTTTCAGGCAAGGGGCATCTGACATTGGGGATGTCACTACCTGTTTCATGGTCCACCTGGGAGAGATTATGCTGTAGCATTGTAATAACTGAAGAAAGAACAGCCCATGCATATGGAGGGAAGCAAGCAAAGGAACTTATGGAAACATACTGTTTTACCTAAAACTAGCTCACTAAGCACACAACTCCGCCGACTATACAGCTATACCATCAAATAAAACCTGTGAATGTTTCACTTAAAACCATCACTCATATTAGGGTGTATATTGCTGCAGCTGTATGGGGTGTCCATTATTTTAAATAATGAGGTTATGCAATGGGAATGGGAATGGCATTATTTTTAACATGAATCCTTTGTCAATTTGATTTAATGTCCCTTCCCCATATCATTCATCACAATCTGATATGTAACGAAAACTATTGCTCTTCAAACCATAGCATCAGATATCTAAATACATTTAGCTCTTCTGTTTTTATTTTATTCATTTTATTTATGACTTCAGAAAATGGGATTTTTTTCAAGCGCTCTGATATATTGCTGTAACTCTTCAAGGATAACAACTGCTAATATACATCTTAATCTGTGGCTGATTCATGTACTGACCTGATCCTGCAGCACACTTTGTCAGTTATCAGACAGAGTTTTTTTTTCCCACATGTAATTGTAATGTAGATTGCTAGCATTGGATTGCACTTTGACCTACTAGCAGAAGCTAGGCTTAATGTGTTGAAGATCATGCCTGAAATCAAAAGAAATAGAAATGGCTTAAGAGTATTATGTTGTCATGGAAACAACACAAATCTGTCTAAAAAAATAACATTTTCTTGATCTTCAACAATATTAAAAATATTCTGAACAGTTATTAATATTAGATTTGAAGCCAGCACAATTTTAAGGAAATTGTTGGTTACTCTTTTGTTTTTCACATAACAGTGTCTTTTTATTACTATAACATTAATTATAAGCTAATTATGTTCTTAGGGGTAATGCATTCTGAAAGGGCTGAAGATATATTGATTTTGCCCTCTGATACCACCTATGAGTTATAACAATAGTTATTTGACACACCATGGTTTTCCAGGGCATTAGTATTCTAGATCATCTGAAATTGAGATTTTTCTAAGTAGACTCTGTTATTTTTAGATCCCACTAAATGTATTAATGACAACATTGTATTTCGTTACATTGTAATGATGACCTTACAAGATATTTTTGATTAGGATTTGTGCCGTTGAGAAAGCAGACATGGCTCATGCATTATGAAAGGTACTTTTCATTGTAGAAAACAAAATAGGCAGGATGTGTATTTTTAGACCTCAGCATCATCTTGGTTTAGGCTCAGCAAAATCAATAGCATTAATACATTGGGAGACAGATCAGATTCGGAAAATATTGCAGGTTGCACACAATGAATTGATGTATGCGTTCTTAGTGTGAACATAGATACATAGTTATGCGCTCACTTGGTGGTTTATTGATTTGTATTTTATGGTATTTAGTCATTCTGTGTTCAAGGTTGACAAGGGCAACTATACAATACATATATTTCTCAGCTACAGTCCCTGCTTGAATAGAAAAACAAAGAAATTCTAAACTATATTTAATAACATTTTACAAATTAGTTTGTATACATAGATCTACAGGGAGAAAACTAAATAAAGAGAATGAGTGGTGAATGTATGTTTCTATTAA
>VKOC01000005.1:5996670-6010236 GCA_009364415.1 Spea multiplicata
ATTTCCAGAGCGATTCATATTAAAACATTGATCCATATTAACAATACATGATATAGAGCCCTTTGCATTATTAAATATAGACAAGCAAAACTACCGATATTCTATTAGTTTTTATTTAAAACCAAGCTATATATTTTCTCTTCATGTGTGTGTAGTTTTGCATGTAAAGAAAATAATCACTTAATGACATTAACTTTACTAACATTTCAGAGTGTTAAACCCTAAAACGTTATCTAAATGACATTTCCATCCTTAATGATGTCAGACAATCCGTAAGAAAACCAAGATCGATATTGTTTTCCGCAGATATTAGTAGGGTGCCATTTTCTTCAGCGTTATCATGACTGGCAACGGATGGATCGATAAGTTAGCAGCAGACCCTTCGTTTGCCCTGCTGAGCTGCTCCCTCTGGTTTTGATGATTCATGAATTATATTAATCTTTCCTTCTTTCCACTAACAAAAAGAGAAGCAAAGAGGTCCTAACCCAGAAGCAGAAAGAGTAGATCAGACAGACTCAGTGTCCACTGAAGATCTACAGAAATCTACATACAGTATTCTACACGGAAGCAATGAAATCATGCAATACTATAATATGATTTTTGTGTAGCCAAGCAACAGGAAAAATGTAATGATCATACCATAGTTACGTAGGCACCCTCTTCCGCTCTACAACAAAGAAGAACATGGGATGCGGAGAGTTGAAGGTCACCAGCCGTCATTGTAAAGTCACAGCATATATCCATACAAAATTTAATATACCCTTTTAGCAACTGGCCGATGATATATCTATGTATATATGTATGTATGTATATATATATCATATATATATATATTATATATATAATATTACAGGCAATTACAGCTAATTTCTATTTAAAATCCTATCTGCACCATACATACTTTAATATACAGTCAATAGCTAATACTGCAGTTCAGATTTCAATATGGGTAAATTGTAATGGCAAAATTACCAAACAAATCTTATTTTATTTTATTTTTTTACTACGCGGAAAGCAAATGAGCACATTTTTAGTTTGTGAAGTGCATTTAAGTAGGGTAAAAAATTCAAAGAAGAAATATTCTTTTTTTAAGATAGTGTTTGATACAATAGCAAAATGTAAGTTTGATTCCGTGACATTATACATCTATATATTGCATAGCCAGCCACTACCCCAAAGTATCCCAATCTTGGCAAGTATTATCTAATCCGCAGAGCTGAATCAATGGTACTGCTTGACTTTTACCCCACTGAATCTGTATTTAGATGTTTGTTAGTGTGAGCATCTCTTTTTATATTTTTGTGTATTTTCTATTTTAAGGTCTGTCTATGACCTCTATGTTGAGTACCCTTCCGATCTCTTTAATGGTGTCCAGAGAGGGCTATACATTCCCGGAAAGTTTCAGTGGGTTAAAAGTGATTCAGCTCCAATACAGCCATGTTGGGGTTAAAAAGGGCTCGCCAAGAGTTGGTTACTATGATGTTGTGGTGAGCTAAGCCATATATAACCAATATTTATGATTCAGAAAGGTGCTTTAAACTTGCCCTTGCTTGACGTGCACTGATTCCTTACGCTGTAAATATGCAACATATAAAGGGGCACTCAAAGGACATACTTTAACTGCACTTTTAATCAAACTATATGACAAACTTATAGTTTTCGGGACCACACATGCCCTTTTCACTATTCAATACAAGATGTAGTTATTTGTGTTAACGTTACATATACAGTTTCGTCCATATTAAAAGATGCATTCATACTTTCTAGATTGCCTTTGTTCACGCCAACATATTTAATAAAAATAATGCAAAATAGCTTTTTTAAAAAAAAAATAATTTATTAATTAGAGATAAAAAAGCAAAGTTGGTGCATGTTTTACGAGGCAGTTAGAGAAACCCATTCAGCCTCATTATGTGTGTCAGGATTTTTTTGCTTTGTTTCATTGCAGTAATCTGTGAGCCTAAAGCCCCTGAGTTTGACCGAAAGACGTTTTGGAGTTGAGAAGATATTGAGATCCCTTGAAAGTAGTAGGGGTTACAAATGACTTTCTGGTTTTGTCCAAAGGGGGAAAAAATACATACATTATTACAGATATTGTCCAGACAGTTGGGCAGTCTTTGAGCGATAGGCATTTTGATCCCCATTTTTAATGTCTGTCAGATGTATTCAACCTGTAGGGATTCCAAAGGGGAATTGTGACCACGTGTCTGTTTTTGTTCAGTACAGAGCTGATAAGTTATGAAATCTATTTGCAGGACAAATACTACTGCAGTCGCCTCCTTGGAGGCTTACTTGTTAGTCCGCTTTTTTTCTTGTAAAATTTTTTTGCCCTTTTTTTATATGTTACTAACATGCTTAATAACTAACATGTCATTCATGGAATGTTTCATTCTACTAACCGTTACCTGATTCAAAAAATGTACTAACATGGTAGTGATCATCTTATTTTTTAAGTAACAATCGTTATTATGTTCACAGTTTTTAATTTCCTTTCTCCCCCCTTCTCCACAAAGCACGCAGGCATTGGACACGCTATGGTAAACAAACTACATTGTTCGGTAGATATCATTCTAATTGTTTCTTATTTTGGGTTTGCCGTGTTTTCTTTCTTTCTTTTAACTGTAGACTTCATTACAAAAGAGGAACTGCGGTTGGTACTCTTCTGCTTACTTTAACTTCTCCTTTTCTTTTGTTGTTGACCTTCTTAGTTTCTACTTGTTCCTACCGAAGTTCTTTTTTTTATTTATCTACATTTTTTTTGTTTTAATTTTTTTTAAAATTTAATATATTTATTTTACCCATATTTAGGGTCATTAACTTTTCTACCTTTTGCATCAAGCTGTAATTAACAAACTAATGCTAATCATTGGCTGGCCCAAGCAATCACTGTCTCAGCCAGATTCTAACCGTTCATAATGCATGGCAAGATAGCTTAATTTAATTATGCCATAGTTTTGGTACATTCATATTCATCACAAGCGATATGATTACCTTCCCCTCCCCCCCTCTTTGTGTTCTCTTTGTTTCCGGTCTGTCGTGTGCCTTAGCATGTGCACATCAGTGTGGGCTTCTAACACTGTTTGATTTGCTTTTTATTAATTTTGCATGCTAATTTAACACTCGCATGTTAAATTGCCGCTAGCCATTCGTTAACCAGTGCGAACAGTGGTGGTGCTTAGTATCGCTTGCTTCATTATCACAATGCACGTTTTTAACTAGTCAATGACAGACTACTAAACTTACTAATACGTACAACAGCTAAACTAACCTAGAAAGCATTTTACTAACACCATTTTTGTGTCTGCTAAATAACTGTTCAGTTGCTGTAGGGACAATACTGACACTAGCTCATTATTCAAACAACAGTTGAAATACAGTAGTTTAGATATCTCAGGGGAAGATGAATTCTAGAAACCAAGACCAAACCTCAAACAGACATGAAAATGGATATCCAAACTAGGTCTGAAATCAGGCACATCCGAGAAGTGCAGTATTTAGGTCTGAGTATAGCGTGTCCTTTCCCTGTGCTTTGTTATGTAGGTAACAATTTCAGTGGATGGGATTCTGACTACCACAGGCTACACTCAAGAGGACTACACCATGTTGGGATCCGATGACTTTTTCTATGTTGGAGGCAGTCCCAGTACCGCAGACTTACCAGGGTCACCAGTCAGTAACAACTTCATGGGCTGTCTTAAAGAGGTAGGTCTCTTTAGGTCTCTTTCACATTGTATGTGTTCCTTTCCTAAAGTGAATTTATTTTATTTCATCTGAGGTCTATGGAAATCACTACGCATGTTGCGTTTTAGCCACTTGGGTCCACAGGGTAACCATGAAAAAGATTCTTATATATTAAGTCAAATATTAACATATTGTTATACGGATAAAGGATATCTACATTATTTTGTCAAACATACTTAGCACTACTGACTATGCTGTGTATCTTAAATACATTTCCAGACTTAGGATGTCAGTTAAGAATAAACATTGCTTTTATGGGGTGACAGCAAATTGAAGTAGTTGAAACTAAAGGCTAAGTGACCCCAAAACCTGTTATGGGGAGGTAATGAGATGGTCTTGGACATGGTGGGACATAGAGTTTGTTGGTACTTGAAGAACCTATTGGGGATACACATGCCAGTATTGAGCTTGTTACGGGGGAATCTGTGGATGTTCAGTAAATTCACCATTCCCCAAGCAGCTCCAAAGTCCTACTGGCTGCAATTGTCCTTATTGATTTCCCATCAACACTTTAGGCTGTTCTGGGTCGTGAATGAAGGACTTAATGGCTTGAGGTTCATGTCTTTATTCCCACTGCCACTAGGGAGTTCATCCTAAATACATGGTTTTAGATGTGGGTCATCACCTGCAGTTTATCACTTGTTCACACCATGGCTGGTCCAATATAATGCCTCCCTTACTCTGGCTTAGTTGTGTTATTGTGTGGTCTGCACTAGTATTATCTTGCCTTTATAGTTTATATGGCTGCAGAGTCCAGTGACGGCTTGCTGTACACAAATCCAAAGCGCAAAGTGATCTTCAGTTTGTGTGCAGCTGCTTGGCAATGTAAACCCATTCCATGAAGCTCCAGACATACTGTGCTTTTTGTTGATATTGCTTCTAGAGGCTGTTTGGACCTCTGTAGTGAGTGATGGCACATTTTATGTGCAACACGCTATGGAACTTAATGGTCCCCCTCTGTGAGTGTGCGTGGTCTGCCATTTTGTTGCTCAGCTGTTGTTACTCCTAGATGCTTCCACTTCACAGTGGACTAGGATATATCTAGCAGGGTAGCAATTTCACAAAGCTAGCGCATAATCTTCACTTTTTGGACTTTTTGGACAAGTGGCAGTTCCACTGACAGACTGGGTCGTATTAGAAGACGTTTTCACCATTTGGAGCGATATTTATTGCTGTTTTGCACACCACTAGTTGGAGTGCCTTTATTTCCTGTAAGTGGTTTTAACCATATATATTTTATACAACTTTTGGATACTGCACAATGTGCTTTTACTCTTCGTTTTTATAGTAATTATTGAAAGAAGTTTTCTACATGATTTTGATGGTCTCATTTACCATGGAGGCTTTGTGAGTGCAATGTTTCACGTTTACTCACATTGCTTTATATTTTTTGCAATAGTGTTTCTATTTAATTTTGTTTCCCACATGTTCTGCGCTCCCATCCGGCCCCCATCTATCTTATAGAAAGGTGTCAGAACACACAGTGCATCACGGTTTGTTAGGTATGGGGCTGCGTAGCTGCAGACCAGTCATGGTGCCCATACTGACCCCTTTCCACTGCCGAAAGTGCCTGCAATGGGCGCGTGAGCATAAGAACTGGACCACGAAGAAATGGAAGAAGGTGGCCTGGTCTAATGAATCACGTTTTCTTTTACATCACGTGGATGACCGAGTGCGTCACTTATCTGGAGAACACATGGATGCACTATGCTCTCTCATGCTGTCAATGTCTCCCTACCATCACCCTGTCACCACTTCTACTTCTTCCTTTTGCTTCTTATTCAGTTTTTTCTTTCTTCTCTGTTGATCCGCTTGTCCTAGCTCTCTGCAGCGTTATACTGGCCTGGTGTAATAGTTCCACGTCAGGGCAGAAAACTAAATTCATTGTCTGAAAACTAATATACTAACAAATGAAAAATGGACCCAAATCCAAAAAACCAATTTTTGGTCCATTTGCACAAGTCTAATACTTATTTGTATGAAAACATTTGACCACTGAACATTCACTCAGATTCATACTGGTGTCAGGTTTGTCCCCGGGAGGGTTTTTTTAAAAAAAAACTTTTTTAACTTTTTAGTTAAAGTCAAATAAAAAACTGTTTGCAAAAATGAATGCCATTAAAAATGAACGAGAGAACAGAATCATAGATTTCATGTAAATATTTATTAGTAAAGCCTTTAACGCACACAGCTTTTGTTTATAGTAAATCGTACACTTCCACATAATTTTGCTTCTGTGCATAAAAATATATATTTAAACATTACAGAAACCCATAATTTCCAAGCAGCGTCTGGCTTTATACGTTTAACATTCAAGGTATCAGAAATCTGTCTGGGAGAAAAGAATCTGTTGAAGCATGAAAATATGCAATCTGAATAGCTGAGCAACCGAGAAAGGCTGAATTATAAAACAGATGCGGTGTATTTCTCTGCCGAGCAGGAGTCGCTCTAACACCGCGATATATTATAGACCTTCAGACTGTGAATGGAGAAATTAGCATGACGCCGGCCTACATTAAAGCATACTATTAATAGGGCGGGTGCAGATTTATAACGGCTTTTAATTTCACTGCGACATTTAAGCTGGTTTATTTATATATACAGCGCTACAGAACCTGTTGGTGCTAAATGAATGTAACATTTGTATTTCTATATAACCCCCATACACACAAATATATCTGAACTCGAACATGCACATTCTGTAGCAAAAAGTACAGAGAAGAGAACATTCAGGGTTCATCCATGAGTCCCGGTGCCGAGCTAATAGTATTAAAGGGCAGATTGTCTGGATCACATAGTAATATTTACACCGATTCCATAAAACACAAGCCTACTTAATAGTTCATTATTTTTAGTAGAATTTTATAGTTGAAACCACTGCTTTGAAAACACAGCCATCATTACAGCGATCTGTGAAAAAAAAGCTATTTTTTCCCATTTAAGTATCATCGAATGGATGAGAAGTGCAGTGTAGACGTTGTTAATGTTGTAAATGATTATTGTAGCTGGAAACGTTTTAATGGAATATCTTCATGGGCATAGAGAAGCCAATTATCACTCCTGTCACTACTGTGTTTCAATGGCACGTTTCGCTCACGAATCCAAGTTTAAATTTAAAAGGCTGATTGATCATTAGAAAACCCTTTTTGCAATGATGTTGCAACACAACATTATTTTGATTTTGCAACACAACTAGGCATTTCCTTGTTTTCCCGAAAAACAGCTAAGTGTCCCCAAACTTTTGAACAGTAGTGTATGGATGCACTCCAACTATTTCACATACATTGGCGATCATATATAACACACATAAATAACATACCCACACACTGCTAGTAAAAGCACTGATCTCCTGCTTCTGACTCTACGCTGGAGGGCGTCTTGTGGCCACAGTAGCCACAACGCCCTACTCGTAGATCGCTGTGCAGCTGCACGGGTTGCAGAGCCGTAATAACATAACATAAATATACCGCATTTGCCCGAATATAGGCCGCGTTTTTTTCCTTCCATTTACCCCTGCTGCTGCAGATCCCCCTCTAAAGAGCTATAGAGGCCATGCCAGCAAGTTACAAGGGTGATTACTGATCTTTGCAATCAACACATGGAGTAGTGGCGAGCCAGCAGTCTAATTGCTTAATTGGCATACCAGGGTACTCTCTGGGTTTCCACCGGACACTCTGGCAGAAGCACTGGATGCACCATGGATGTCTCCTCACTCTATACGGTCATAGACCACACACAGGGAATTGAAGCTATCAACAACATACTCTCTAGGGATGGAGATATGGATCCCAGACAAAAATTATTTATCCTTGAATGCATAGAACACATACTCAAATACAATTATTTTTGGTTTGAGGACACATTTTATTTACAATTATGCGGCACAGCCATGGGCACCAGGTTTGCACCCAGCTATGCTAATTTATTTGTAGCAGAATGGGAGGACCAATCGGTGTGGAACAACAATCCATACGGTGCAGACCTGGTGCTCTGGAGGAGATATATTGATGACATTCTAATTATCTGGAAGGGGACAGAAGATAGACTACAAAGATTCATACAACATATAAATGATAATAACTACAACCTCAAATTCACGTCCAACATCCAGACTACCCAAATTGAATTTCTGGATGTAGAACTATTCATAGAAAATAATCAAATTTTATCTAGAAACTACACGAAGCCCACAGACAGAAATGGCTACATTCATTATACTAGCTGCCACCACCCACAGTGGTTGAATAACATCCCTAAGGGCCAATTCACACGAATTAGAAGGAACGGCTCAAAAGATGACGATTTCAAGAAAAAAGCGGATGAAATAACGAAAAAATTCATTGATAAAAAGTATCCCATAGAAACCTTAAAGAGTAGCCTATCACAAGTCCAGGGACTAAATAGAGAACACCTTCTTGACCCCAAAAATAAGAAATCCGATCTGAAAAGAGATTATAGCTTTTCCTTTTTCACGAAATACAATACCCACGCCAACCAAATAAAAAGAATATTTAATAAACATTGGCATGTATTAAAAAATGACGAAATTTTGGGGACAGTCCTACCTGACAAGCCACAAATTATTTTTAGAAAAACAGGCTCCCTAAAAACCATGCTTGCCCCCAGTGTACTCTCTAAATCAAAATCAAATATATCTTCATGCACGTTTTTAGGGGCCAAACCTAATGGCTTCCATAAATGCGGCCACTGTAAAATGTGTGGTCCATTACCCAGAAAGACTGAACACTTCACAGGACACATAACTGGTTCAACATATACTATCAAACATTTTATCAATTGTTCCACCAAAAATGTTATATACTTGCTCCAGTGTGGTTGCGGCCTGCAGTATGTGGGAATGACAACAAGACCCCTAAAGGAGAGAGCCTTAGAACATCTGGGCAATATCAGAAATAAAAATCTCAAACACAGTGTCCCCAGACACTGTAATGCCTGCCCCCTCTTTTCTCAGGATACATTTAAAATCATAGGCATAGACTGGGTACCCAAACACTGGAGGGGAGGCAATACAACAGAGAGCCTTATTAAAAAGGAGACAGAATGGATATTTAAATTAAAAACTTTTAAAAGTGGGGGATTAAATATGGAGCTGGACATCTTAGCTCATATATAACTTTCTTTTTATATATACTTCTTTGTATTTCCGTTTCACTGTCCGTTTTCGGCAAATATCACTGCCCCACTGCCCCGATACTTTCACCCTTTGATCTCCGTAACGGCCGCATACATCGGCAGTAATACCGATCACGAAGTTCTCTCTGCGGGAATAGCCTGCAATATAAAAGATAATAATACAGTGACACTGTTCTCACACTTACCTTTAATCCCACGGTGCAACGAATCCTCCGATCGGCATCCAAGCTTCACTGAAGGCAGCGACCCCGGCATGTCAATGAAAGAATTGAATCCGGAAGTAATTGTCCAGCTGACGTCAGACGCCACAACACGGAAGACAAGTAGATGGCGCCAAACAAACATTTAAAAGGACCTTTACTTCAAAGAAAATACTACTCCTGATGAAGCCTTATACGGCGAAACGCGTTGAGTGACTTTTCAAGGACTTTTTATGATACAATTTTATTTTATCAGTACTTTTATTTGTATTATCACTTTTATGATATTTTAAAAAAAATTTTAAAGCTGCAGTGGATATGTATCCAGCTGGCTGCTAATTTAGAATAAATATTTCTTTCAATATACCTGATATGTGAATAGTGGTTGGTTTTTAGACACCACACACACATTGGTATCTCATCATTGGATTCTTCAAAGCAGAAAGATATACAGACGCGACCAGATTATCACCAGGAATTACGAGTATTTTGACACTTGTTAAGTGTAAGTATATTTCCACTTGTTGCGTATCCAGCGCCACATACTTATCACACTATTGGATCCTTGTTTGGTTTGTCTTCTCGGTTTACATCCCGGCATATGGACCTCAAGGTTATTTCTATGACGCACTGAACTCCATCAACACACTGTGAGTGGGAAATCTGCGACACGCAGGGCAAAACATATTGTTTTACTCCTACACTATATATATTTTTCTCTTTATTTTATTTTGCATTGTATGGAACACACGAGCGCCCCCTAGTGGACTTTTTTTCAGAAGCAGCGTGTCTCCAGGTCATCAGGCCCCACTCCCCACCTATTTTCCAGTTAAACAGCTGTGTGTCCCATGACATCAGCAGGACTGCCCGCCGACGTAAGCCAAATCTGCATGTTTGGGACTTCCCAGGGCAGGCTACCCAGAGCTCTCCCAATTCTGGGGGGAGTGATTTTAAGAGGGGGGGCTAGCCACAAGAGGGTGGGGCTAACTCCCCTGCCAAGAGGAAAGTGACCCGGAGATCTGGAGAAGCAACACTTCTCCCAAAGACTCTGTGTCAAACCTGAAGAGTTCCCGTGTATGCGGATCTGTGTCTGCTTTTTTTTTTAGTTTAAACATGGATTTACCAACATTTATGGTTTAGAGAAGTCATTAATTATGCCCATTGAGAAAAAAAACCTGGCATGTTGCAATATGTTAAATGATTATCTTTAACACAGAGGGTATATGGAAATGTGCTTCATAAATAAATAAAACGTTGTATAGTTTTTATTTATGAGCTGATAATATAGTCATGTTCTTCTTTAAAGCACAGCTACGACGAAGAATTTAACAAACTGCTCATAGGTTTTTAAAAAAAATTAAGGAACTTTTTCAAAATAACTGCTCCAGACTTTATTATGAAACTGGCACAAGAAAGACACTTTGAACCTCTTCTTGTCTTCTTATTTCAGCCCCTATTGTGTATTAAAGAAATGACAAGAAATCAGATCTGTGCCGCTGAATATTTGTCCTAAACAAGAGAAAGATTTTGCCATCGTCCGCTATTAAAATAACTTGAACTAACATTGACTGGTTTATGGTCTGTTGATTAAAGTAAAGTTCTCGTAGGTGACAGTTTCTCTTTAAAATAACATTTCTCCGTGTTTAAAAATAGACAGAGGTATGTAGAACATTCTGATTCTGAGTGGCAGAACCTCAGGCACCCTGAAGGTAGATAACAATTTTACTGATGTTCTACTGATGCATACATTGAACAGCAAGAGAACACAGCTGTGCAGCCTAACTTAAGGTCGTGTAACGTCTTTGGGTGTGAAATGTAACCAGTCATTTTAGTCATTTTCTTCTAGTAACAGAAGGTCATTTTTTCTGCCATATGTGTTAGTCGTCAAACATTTTATTCTATGTCACAGAGAAAGTATATTATCAGCTAACAAATGTCATCCCATCTATCTTTGATGCAGATCTATCATACATTGTGTTGTTCTACACATAAAATAAAACTAGGTAATGGTATTTATAATCAATATATAAATATTATAAAAATCCCCATAAGTGGTTACTAGGCATAGTGGGATATGTGTCATTATTCCTCTTCATTAAAGTCTCCCAGATGGCGTAATTTTGGTGTTTGTTGTTATATATGTCCAAGACAAGCTATAGGTAGTTTTGAGAAATAAATAAAGTCTCGATAAAACTGTCAAGGCAACAGTTTCATTGATAAACAAACTATTGTCATTTTGCAAGTTTTACCAGGGAAGATAGGCTTTGTGGCAAGCATTTGACTAAATGTCCCACATTGAACCATGGTCTTCTACAAGTTTATTGATGTCCATTTCAAGACATGTTGCCTACCCTTCAGTTTAATTTAAACATACTACAACATGATCATTAGGCTTACTGATGAGTTTTGATGATACAGAATATAATCCAATACAGTAAATAGACAAATGAGACTAAACCAACAATTACATGGTCGTGACAGCTAATTAGCTGATATGAGCCAGCAACATATTTATGACATGCGTTTCCCTGGGCTTGACTGCGGAGAGTACCCCAAACC
The DNA here is from genome assembly GCA_009364415.1 of Spea multiplicata. Taxonomy (NCBI): domain Eukaryota; kingdom Metazoa; phylum Chordata; class Amphibia; order Anura; family Pelobatidae; genus Spea; species Spea multiplicata. The sequence continues at coordinate 6,008,325 of VKOC01000005.1, forward strand.
AAACATCCTGCATCCACCATCCTTCTGCTGAGTGCTGAGATATTGAGGAGTCTGCTCCTCGATAATGTAAATGGACCAGTTAGGGCCCATTGAGCAGCAGAACACTGTGCAGACTGATTGCCCAATAAGAAGAGCTGCCTCTGGATTTGTAATAGAGGGGCTGCCATTCCACCACAACTGCCACCCCAAGTATAGGTAAAGTTGGCCTAGGTTTTATTTTTTTTATTTAGTAACAAACCATGTAAAAGGATTTAGTTAGCTACCTATAGTGTTTTCAACATCACAAATTGATTGAATAGTATAGACCTCAACCCCAAGTGGCCCAAGCTTACCTCTTCATTTTCTTTAGGACAACCCTTGGTTTAAAATGATAAAATATAGTTGAAGATCCAGTGGGCACTGCAATGGCACATGAAGATTCATGTCAAATGATTGAGTTTGCCCCAGAACTTTCTTACCCTCGCTGCCTCTCGGTGTCCAGATGATAGCACTGACATGGGTCCTTGAGGACTTCATAGCAGTACAGGAGTTACTTGGTAGGTAACTGTAGTAGCAGCAGTTCCCTTAGGATCGGTACCTGATGAGTGGTAAATTATTGAGCTTGATTACTGAGCAAAAGGCCTGCATTGATAGTCTCTGGGAATACATACTGTAATCAAAATGTATATATTATAAATTCCTTTAGTAGGTTTAGGCGAGGACATTTTAAGATATTTTAATAAATCCTTTTTATTAAAGTATGTTAACCTTGCAATAAAATCGCCACATAGTTTCAATATGCTATGGATGTTACATCTAGCATGCCTCCGTGCATTTTTAATTTTCTTAGTTTAATGAGTTTGCTGACATTGCACAAAGTCATGTTTGACACTGCCAACCATTTTAACTCCTTTTTTGTGAATAAGTGGCAGGCGTAAGCAATTGCCTACCGCCTAATGTCTAGTTCTTATAACAGACTGCTAGACAACTTCAGATGCTGGGACTACCAGACAGACAATAAGCCATAATAGGTTTGCTTATTGTATTTTTTTAAAATTGTGGCTTGGTGACAAACTGTAAGTTGTAGCTGCTTATAGTCTGAGTCTAAAAAGCGTTTCTGGCGCTAAGCTTCAAGAATGGTCTTGTAGAAACCAATTGACACTAATGCCTCCATGTAGACAAAGCACAAAATAGTCCACATACAAAAATAGATTATAATACTGATGCTGGTATAGGCATTAATAATCAGTCCCTACCTACAGTGTGTTTCCACTGTCAGTAGAGCTTAAATGAGGGTGTGAGTCAGTATATGGTGTTACAATTCATGTATGTTAGTGTATGGTGTTAGCATGACTGTGTGGGTGTTAATGTATGGTATAAGCGTGAGAGTGTGTGTCAGTGAATAGTGTTAGAGTGTGAGCAGTGGGCCTAGGGTTAGTAGTGCGAGGAAAAGAGAGGAAGGGTTCTTATCTGCCATCAAATTCTATGTTTCTGTGTTCTATGTAACTATGTGCATGTGTTTTAGTTGCAGGAGGGGGCACCAAATAAATACTGTCCCTAACCCTAAGATTGTGTCTGAATAAGCCATTCCATTTCCAATCCGCTTCCCATTGATATAAATATGCTAATTCACAGAATTTTTGGATAAAATGTGCATTTTATTATGTAAAAAAAAAACATTATGTAAACAAATACGACATAACCACTTAGGGGCGCTCGTGTTAGAAACCGAAAAGGAATAAAAAACAACAACTCACTATCTTGTAAGTGCAATATACACTGCACAATCTGGTTCTTTTTCTTTATCACTTTACTCAGATCAAAAGACACTGAGAAGTGTTTTGGAAATCACAGAATAACCGTGAGTGCAATAATCTCCATGAACAAAGACATACATTGGTTGTTATTCGCTACACCATTGTTGTTTTTTTAT
>VKOC01000005.1:6031160-6046903 GCA_009364415.1 Spea multiplicata
TTTATATATAGTGCCATCATATTCTGCAGCGCTGTAGTAAACAGAACTCAATAAATAATGGAATCATAATAATTGTGAATGAGGAAATAGTTCTTTTTGCTATTTCTAATGTTGCATTTAGTACTGAAGAACACAGTCTACCTAATTGCATCATGTGACAATATGTATTTCAAAGAAACAGAGAGATAATTATGCCTTAGATCTGTGTTATGGCTCTTCATCAGATATCAAAGAAAAGATTAGTTTCGGGGGAAAAAAACTGCACGCTCTGAATTTCAATGGTAAAGGCTTTGACAAACACAAGCATTTGGGAATGATTTTTGTGGTTCCAGAAGCTCAGGAGAGTCGACACTTCTTAAATGCGTTCGTGACAAATCAGCAAAAGTGGTTCCATTCTGCAAAAACAGCATACAAAATGAGCCATTTTTGAGAAATGGAAGTAAATAAAATCATCATCAGAGAGAAACCGTAAGACAACCAAGTGATTACTGGAGAATTAACGATATATACATGAAATTGTGTTCTTAACTTTTTAACAGAAGGAAGATTAGTATCCTGTACACATTACACATAATTGGAAGGTTGCAAGTAACAAAAAAGACGAGCCAAGCGCACATGGATAAATAGTAAGTGTAGAGTGACACTACATTTCATTAAAACAAATCAAAACCACAAACGTTTCGAAGAGTCTACCCCTTTGTCAACATGCTATGTCTCTGCAGAGAGACCAAAAGAGACGGCGTGGGAAGCACATAAACACCGCACAGAAATGATCTACTCGTAGTGTTATTTCAGTCTTCTTAATCTAGATACCCAAGTATGTTTTCTAGTTTATAAGAAGGGAGAAAAGGCATCCCAGAGGGAAACCGAGCTCCTATTTAATGTCACTCTTCCAGCGTGAGATACTTCGACATGAAAATGTAGTTGTTAGCTTGCCCAACACTATTGTTATTTTCAAATCTGTTTTAATAAAAAAAATTGTGCTTTGTTCTTCTTTGCCCTTCTGAAAAACTACTTAATCAACCCTGAAGAATATCTGCTAAAAAGCGAATATTAAAGAAGCCCCAGAGAGGTTTTGACTGAAATGTGACTGAATTAAAAATTATAGTTTGTATGATGCGCAATTTTTACTACTCAATGGGATCAAAACTATTTTATCTAATTTTATTTTGTTCATATGTTTCTCTCTATGCCTTTTCTAGCAAGCAAAACGGTGTGCCATAGATATTACTAAATCAAAGAAAAGACCCAAAAAATGGTAAATGATAAAACTATGAAAGTACTTTTAACATAAAAAGTAGAAAACACCACTTAAACTGGTAAGTGCTTTTAAAGCTGACAGTTCTTGAACGCGCCATAAAAATCATATATCTTAAGAAGTCACCTGTTAACTATTTAATTTCAAAGCAGAAAATAAAAATGTAAATAAAACCTTTGAGCTTAAAAAATGTATGATAATGTATTAAAAACATTATTCATTGGTTTGTATGCATGTATGGCTGCAGAGCCGCCATTAGAATTCTTGGGGCGCAATTCAAACCTAAAGCCTGGACCCCCTTCCCTATCACTTGATTGCCTTTGCGCTCACATGTGCTATTCCTGCCACCCTGCCCCATGGCCTAAAACTTGCAGTGGCTCCCCCAGGCTCAATTTCTGTAAAGAGCCTACTGTACCCCAATCCCTGGAAAGGGGACATCTGGGTTCCAATGTCTACAAGGGCCAAGTCTCATGTAGTGGGCAGTAGGAACCCAGTGTCAAGTAGCAAGCTGTGAGGGCTCGGTTCTGGGTAGCGGGTAGAGGGGGCCCATGACAGCTCAAGAAGCCTAGGTTCCTCTTCTTGCTGGAGTCCCATTCTCGAGTACTGCTTGTACCCCCTCATGGCAGCCCAGAATGGCTGAACTAACATACTTCCTTTAGCACCAGAGACATGTCATATAGTTAAAGTTACATGATTTTAATGACATATTAGCAACATTTCCAGTGACCAAAAATGACTGATCATCCATTGGTAATTATGTTATTTTGGCAGGTCCACACAGAAACTGTCACCTACATTTTTTATATAACAGTTATTTTATTTTAACCCTACCCCCCCCCTCCCTTCGCCATCTCATCTTGCTCTGCAGGGTGTTTCCATGTAAGTAGGAATATTTAAATATTCCTTTTGAAGTGTTTAACAACATACACAACTCTCCAGGAAATTACCATGGCAATTAGGTTCCGAGTTAAGTTGAAAAGCAGGAAGAAAACCAGGTTTACACAGCACTGGTGTAGGAGTTGCTTTATGAAACGGTGCGCTCTAGAAATACATTAAAGGTAATGAATGCTTTTGGAAACACGGCAATTTTTACTTTTCAACGCGCTGTTTTTATCAGACTACAGGAAGTTATTATTCACAAAATAATAATAATAATAATAATAATAATAATAAGATAGAGCGGCAAGAGTTATTGTTTTTTGTGGGTTTCATATTTATGGTATCCTGCAAGTAAAGTGCATTGGAGGCTAACTTCAGGCACAAGGTATATATTAAGATGGATATAGTTACAAATACGGTACATTGTAAATATATCTATAACCAATTTCTGTACTTTATATCTGCCGTATAAAAGTGTCCCACTGTAACCAGAAATTCAATTAGTATGCATTAAATATTGGGATGTCTCCTAAAGTTCGCACTGGAAGGTTTTTACTGTATCTCAGTTGCCAGTGTTCCGGATTTTAATATGACAATTTCAAAATTTAAAATTCAACTGTCGTCCTGCCTGTTAACGCCTCAATTAATTACTGATGGAAGCGACAGAATGAAGACAGTGAAATTACCTGGTGGTTTTGGAAGAAAAATGGGTAGTGAAATGATGTGTAAGAAATGTAACAATTTAATCCCATTACCGAAGTTCTTCCCATTTAGAGTTGGCGTTGTTGGTAACGGCAAAATGTACGAGATTTGCTAGCTTCTGAGTGAAGCTGATTTTTCCTTGAACAATGACAATTGTTTTTTTTACAGACTTTGGAATAACATGCGTATTTCCCTTAGTCAGTATTCAGTGTATTTTGCACTTTCAGGTACAAACCTTCTAGTGTACTGGAAGCCCAACGATCATACAACTTTCCATGTGATTGCTAATCAAGTCTTTGTGTGGCCGCTTAGCGTTAAGCGGAAATGGGCCAACGTTGTCTTTTGTCAGCATTACTGGCAACTTTAGATTTAGCTTCTAAATGAACTGCTTGAACAATTTTTTTTCCGCACAACTAAGATGCCTTACATAAATCACACAGGGAATAAAAATCATTAAATAAAAGTCAAATCTGATTTTTTATCATCATTTTGTAAATAACTTAAATGACTTGAAAAAAACATTCAAAAGAACTTGTCAAATTGATTTTGTACCTGGTGGCATTTTGTGTGCGCTGCATAGTGATGGGTACAAGCAATAAAAAGCAATAAGTTATATATAAGCTTTACAGCTACAGGCTACAAAATAATTTATTTAGTGTAGTGGATATGCCCATCAGAAGGTAAGGAAAACGAAAATCCAATGCTGCCTTTAGCAGAGATCAGCTGGCTAGCATGATGGAAAAGAGTCTGATCTCTACTAGCATGGGTGAGATCATAGGTGCCGCTCCTCAGCGTAAAAGCGCTATTCCCCATAAAAATAAATTTATTTTTTTTTTAAAAAATGCACATTTATTTACGTATATTAAATAATGTACATTAAAAAGTAGTGATGTGCTTTGCGAACAATTCAGAGCTGGTGAACATGGGGTGGTGAAAGAATGTCGCATGTGTATTGTCTATCTATATTATAGATATCGTTAGAATCGTTATGTAAATTAACCCTTCTCATGTATGTCTAGCCTGGATTATATTGCACGTGCAACCTATATGTAAAGCCAAATCAAATGGATAAATTTACTAATGGGGTGGGGACTTCTTACAAAAAATATTTAGCTTTCATTATTATTTGTTCTTCACATGGCATTTTACATTACAACATTAAAAATGAAATATAGCACTATCTGCATTGGTGGTTTTGTTTTGTCTGGTTTCATGTATATAAATATTTACAATAGAACATACTAACAAGAAACAAACTGCTATGGAAATTGGAAAGAAAATAAGACACAAGCTATATTTATATTTATTGATTGTTGCTCTATTAAAGGTCTGTGCTAATTTGAAATGATCCTTGACAAATCTAATAAAAAAAAAAGTTAAAAGCATGAGTAGAGAATATTGGCATTTGCAGCTAGTATCAATTTAGATTTAAAATGAAATATATTTTATGAACAATATATTAAGCGATAAGCAGTGCATTGATCAATTCAATTCTCTGTAGTATCGTTGTTTGATTCAAAGGTGATTCTCTCCACATGAATTCAGCATTAAACATATTTCAAAACAGTTATAAAACATAAAGTAAAAGTAAGAGCTTTAAAACTGGATAGTTTGAATGAACAATAATAAGGCTAGAAGTGATACTGTAACGTTAAGGGTCAGTTATGGGTGTATTCTACATATACACAACATTTCGGTTTTACTACACTCAGAAATCCAGAAGATAAAGATAAATGGGCTAAAGGCAGCAATTCTGATCTAAATTAAATATTTAATAAGGTAACATAAAAAATCTATTTTTGCAATGTTACTGAAGGTGTGCACACAAAGGGAGATCTGCAACTGCTCTCTAATTCACCAGGATTAGTGTTGATACTGACAGGTAAATGACATGGGATCCAGCACTACGACATAGATTTTCCATGACTTGTGAGGGTTAATATTAGTAGTTTGAGACCTAAGTGGATTAAATCCAAAACTGTCTACTTCCACACCACCCCTTAGGCGTAGCTAGGAATGTCCTTGGGTGACCCTCCAGACGTCTCTGTCTCTAGCTTCTTATACAAGGGGCATGGCCAAGTTATGGAGGTAGGGCTAGCCAAAAGACTTTAAAGAGATGGGACCTGGGTTGGGAATATGGGATCAAATCCCACTCCTCCACGTCTGGAGATGGAACATTGTCCCAGAGCCCCATGTGGTTGGCTCTGATTTTCAGAACCTCTGGACCAGATGTGGAGAGTGCACATGTATGTCCAATGAACAATTACAATTATTATGAACAGAAATTAAAATAGTTAAACGTATTTTATCATAGAGATGTGTAACATAGCCTTGGGAATTTAGCCATTTCCCTATTGTTTGAAAGTAGATCAGCCTGAGATTCTCTATGGTAGGGTATTCAAGATATATTTCTGTCATTTTTCTTAATTCTGTTTTAGAGATGGATGGGTTTAGAATAGTTTCAAACACCATTAATTCTAACATCCTTTTATATGCTGGGCTTTTTGAGAGCCAGCAATTATGGTCACCAGTTATTTCACACAATAACCAAAACTACAGTATTGTATGTCAGTGTCTTCTAACAAAACAGGATGCTTAAGAAAGATTAGAGGAAGCAATATAATAACTATAATAAAAGTCCAATTATTTCCACAGATAAAAGGAGCTTGTTTTTTTTTTAAGAGGAAAGAAATTATCAATAAACTGTTCCTATCACAAAAGGCGCTGCAAAAATAAAGGTCGTATTAAACACATCTTGTACTATATAACTAATAATACTGTGTTAACCCAAGATATCTATAAATCCTCAGAATCCCTCCTATCTTTTATTCTTCAACGTTGCAAGTTGAAGCCATAAATCATTGAGTCTTGATCTAGCCATGTGTTTGGAAGTCAAGTAGAAAATGAGTTTAGCTTTTGGAAAATTGACTTCTTACCTGGGTATGACTTAAACTGTGTAAAATATGGATATTTGAAATATTCTGCTTCAAAGTAATTGTTAAGGCAATAAATTCACGACAATAAAAATGTTAATATCCAGTGAAGAATGTTTATAGTGTAGTGTTTTCCCCTCAAAGAATCAAGGTTATAGTTCTGTATGTTAATGACACACATTTGATCTTTGAAAGGATGTCGTAGAAACAAAGCATTTGATATGGCGTATAAGAATCATATAAAAATTTTGAATGCCCCTTCAAACATTAACCATTAGCAACCTTGTGTAAAAATGTCACTTTACCTCCATAGGAAGCAGCAACACACACTCCTAAACGGTCTTCTTTCCGCTAGCGTGGTAACTGAGATTACAGCCTTTTCTTGTCGTCCTCATACTTGGCGGGCTGGCAATAGGGAGCTTTGAGACATTTAGAATTGCGGTGACAGTCCTTACTGATGGAGTCCACTACTGGGATTTCACACCTGCTGCTAACCCTCCACCTGATTTTTAGATCTGGCCTTTTAATACCCATCTCCCACATAGAATCTGCGCCCTTGCATGGTTCCTCGTTCTGCGTTGTTGTTCATTATTATCTTTTAACTACTCTGCTTTGCTTGTTTTATGATTGCTCTACTTCGGTGCCACCTTTACAGATCCTTTAACCTGCCCACCAGTATCCTGGTATCTGGTATAATGATTTTGGCTTGTCCCTGGCTATTCTATTCAGTCGCTGGACCGCTGGTTCTATTTCCACCTCAAAGTTTTTTGACCAGAAATATGTCTGTTTTTCTTTGTCTTACTTGTGTTTATTGCAGGACTAAAGGGTCCTTGTCTGCTCTTAAGTATATATTACTTATTAATCTTCTGTCATTTGTGGAAATTTCATAATAATATAACAGTTATTTATTTTCTTTTTCTTGTGGATGTCAGAATTTGAATACATATACATCAGAATAACCCAAGACTATAACACTAAAGATAATAACCCAAATAATAGACGGTGGTAGATTGAATTTTTTTTCTTAAATGCGATAGTTCTCCCTTAATTCACATATACAAGTTACTGCAATATTGGAATGAAGCCAGCTATCTTAACTGGTAGCCTCTAGTGCAGGGATGTCCAAACTGCGGCCCTCCAGCTGCTGCAGGACTACATCTCCCATACTCCTCAGCCAGCCCCTTAGCTGAAGGAGCATTATGGGAGATGTAGTCCTGCAGCAGCTGGAGAGCCGCAGTTTGGACACCCCTGCTCTACTGTATCCCAAGTCTATTTCCTTGTCAATCTATCACAATCTTCTTCTCTATCAACAGTATACACAATATAACCATTGTGTACAAAACAAGTAGGCAGGAGCCACGTTCCGGGTTTACCTAATCTGACCTATTAAAACCACAAATGAAATGTCCAAAAATCTTAGTGTGAAATAATATAATAATATAGTAATAATGGAGCAACATTCTGCCTATTTAAGAATGGGTGTAAGGTTGTAAATATCTTGCTAACTCTTTCAAAAGTAGGTATTAACCCAGAGGATTCACATTTATTTATTATGTCCAATGTATAAGCAGTATTGGTTGGTCAAAAATTCCTTTATCATTATCAGACATGATAAATTCTGTAGTTTTACTAAATCAGAGATAATTTTGCTAGGAATATAAAGCACAATGAAGAGTTACTAAATTATCTTCTGAGAATGCCAAGGGCACTTCATTATAACAAGGTCGACTGTCTCCTGATAATGGCCCACCGAGTCTGGTAGTGCGACTGTATCCATCATTTTCATGACACAAATACAATGGCAACTTGTTAGGTTAGCATTTCCCAGAAAAATATGCATTTAAAGAATAATGATGAAGTCAACATCCAGTGCATTAAGAGGAACAGGCTGTTCTTGACTGCCATATCAAAAACACTGGATTTGTCCATCATTACTTTTGTGTCTTATTAAGTAAAAAAAAGCTGTGTGTCTTGTAACACCCCCCCCCCAATTTTTAAAGACTACACAGAATTTAGATTTCTATTTAGACTATGATTGTGGGAACAATCCTGACCCGCTGTTTCCCTAAATCCTCATACACTACCCCAACATAAATTAATTTGTGGTTTTATACATACACTCAATGACTCTATGTTCTTCCCTTTCCTGTATGTGCATCATCCTAGAACACAATGGGGAGTAAAGGTAACTTGTAATAGATGCAGGCCATGGATAATAATAATAATAATAATATATAGAGAATTCAGCAAAATATTGGAGGATTACATTAGAGTCAGAAGTAGAACGTTGATGTTGGGTATAGGTGGCACCGCCTGTGGGCTGCTGTGGAGTGTATGGATCAAAGGCAACTGCCCAATTTGTCCTAAAGTAAAGGCATCTCTGAGTCTTCAAGATATATTAATTTAATAGAAACCAAGGTAGCAGTAAGGCACAAGTAACATAATAAAATAAGATCTTGCAGAATTAATCTCCATCAGCATAAACAGAAAACAAGGGCATAAAGTGACATTGGTGGAAAGAAAATTGAATCAGATTGCTGCAATTATAAAATAATAGGGTCAAAGATGACATTTTAATTTTGGGCCCATGAATTAAAATTAATGACTTTAGACAAGTGTTGCTTGATTGATGAGATACAATAGCATGTCCAACTTCATTATTTTTATAACAACAGAACATAAGTTGAAACAGCTCTGTTTATTTATTGGAAGGCTTGCAATATCTGCGGTATGCATGCGCTGGGAATAACGTTGCAACCAATATCCTCTCCTGTTTCATTTCTGCAGCTTTGTGAAAAGGTTATTGATCACTTAACCTTAGAAACTTTGGTTGAGCGTTCTAAGTATATTTTCTGGAACTTGTGTTATAATGAACTGTTTGTGTGTTTTAACCAAATTCTACAGAGAATAAAGTGTGTTTGAAATATACTGGCTTGTTTTGAGCAAATGAGGGGGGTATGAACAACACTTCAGACTATGACCTTGTGTCCCTCCGTAGGCTGATAGGATGTAGCATGAAATCATCCCCTCCAGCAAAAAAAAATGCCTAATAAAAAAGACAAACTAAATCAGGGACTCATATTTATCAAAGAGGGCAGACAAATACCAATTTCTTTCCCTTCTTTCCCCACGCCAGGGTGTGTGAGGGGAATAATAACATATAAACTATGGTATAGAGACCAGCCATAGTCTGGAAAAAAAAGTAATTCCACCGCCATGTTATATCGTTGACAATTCCAACTGACTATGGAATAAACCGTCTGTGTTGGAGGAATCATTGGCCTGAGCTACTTGAGGTCCCTGAATCTATAGTAGCGTGGGGGCAGCTACCATGAACACAACTCATGTTAGTAAATTATCTTCACAGTTGTCCTTCGATGAAGTAAATTGCTTCGTTCTGCCTACATGTGAGATTAGATAGATGGTGGGACGTAGAATGTGACTGTTTTAGGAATTTTCTTAGTGACACTAATTGGCAAGCAAGGTTTTGATGATCAAAAGAAAAATCTATAAATCACAATCTAGCTCCTGAAAAAAGTAAACTAGAATCAACCTAACATCAAGATAAAGAAGGGGTGATTATGAGCACATTTATACGTCTAATTATTGATTTCCTTAGAAACCCAAACATATGATACTAAAATAAGGAATATTAAGATATAATTAAAAAAACATCAGAGATATGTAGGACAATAATACTTGGTTTGTTAATAAATAAAGAGCAGAAAAACATGGACATAGACAATTTAAATTTATTGTGGAGAAGTACAGAAATGTTGTGCCGATAAAAACAGGTTCACTAGGCATGTGAATGCTGTCCAGATGTCTCTTTCTGTGACTGCCAGCTATAAATGTTTTGAATTTGGGATAGTAACACTACTAACGGGATACACTACAGGAGAGTTATTACTGCTACTATTCATGTCTTATGTAACGTGCATTATTTTGAGCAATATTAATCTTATCGTGAGTTTCCTTTGCCAGAATTGTGCACCATTTGCTTCCCTGTGATCATATTTTATGAGATTCTACATTAAAAATATTTCCCTTTAAGCTTTTCAAGCTGCATTGCTAACATTCAGTATGTGGTGACAATCCTATAGTCAGTTGGTTTCCATAGATAAATGTCTTTAAATTACCTTCTACTCCCAGCGTGATAACTTATCCAGGTATCTTCCGCAGTACATCAATGATACCAATAAAAAAATCAGATCTTATATTCTGGGGTTTCTTGTATCCTGTGTGTTTATGTGTGGAAATATATGCTGCTGTGTTGATGATAAAGTTAGTATGAAAATAAAGACATTTAAAAAATGGTGATATATAAAAAATAAAAGAATACTAATATATGTCTGTATATATAAAAGCCCTCCCTGTTCCTACAAGAAAAACAAAAGGAAAATGCATTGCCCTACATTTTAATATTTATATCCACTATTTCCAAAAACAAAAACAATAACGGTTAGGTCAAACATGCACAAGTACAAGGGCACCGGTATCCATGACCAGGCTTATGAAGTCATCTGTGCCCACCCCTGAGGTCATACCCAGTATTTGGAGGACATACTATTAAGGAAAGCCTAAGCCACTAAGTACGAGTCGGAATAAACCTTTTGGGTCCATGTATAATTCTTGATGTTTATAAGAATCAAAGTATAATGTCATACTATACAATATCGCTTCTGCCTAAATCATATAAGCAGATGTTATATCAATTACATTTCCTGCACTCATATGTCATAGGTGCAGCCACATAGCTATAAGATATCACACATAGAGAGTAAATTGTTATTGGTATTGACTTCAGAAGGATAAAACGTAAAAAAAACTTTAAAAAATATTATAATCCCCAATACGTAACATTAAACATTGTATGTACTAAGACACTTCTGTCGAAAATACATTTAATAATTATAGTAAGAGCAAACAAGATGATACGATTGGGGAATATTTTCTGTCTTTTAAATCAATCGCATTAACAAATGAACATCGCCACTTTATAAATATGATTTCAAAAAGAAAAAACGAGAACAGAGAGCTGTGTTATAATCCTTGTAAGGGTAAATTTCAAGGCTGCAACAAACAAGGGGTTTAGACTTTCTTGATTTCAGCAAACAAGAAAGCCGAAATTCCCATGAAGCAGTTCTCTGTTGCTATAGCAACCGTCCAAGGTAGTACAAAAGGGCTCATCTTTATGCAACACAGTTTTTCCAGAATCTATCATTCTGAATCTGACAGTATGCTATCGTTTCTAGTCTGCCGTGACATTTCTTATGAAATACAATGTAGACAATATTTTCACATTTAAATATCAAATCAGTCAATATTGCTGCAGCTACGGAGGATCGGAATCCATAAACAGGCATTTTAAATCATGAACCTGCAAAATTTAAAGTGAATATAAAGATAAGATTAATAACAGCGCTTGTTTGCCGGTGTGATTAGAGCAGACATGGCAAAATGACCAACGAGTCCCATTTATACGGGATTACAGATACATTGACCCCGACACTAATTATTTACGGATGCTTCCCATTTCTCACATATATTACATACGCGGTTCTATTAAACCTACAAATACATCGGCCCCACGGGAACCAGAGAGGAAACCAATCTGGAAAACGGGCCGTAAACAATGTCCACCGTGTGTTCTTCTAAAGTATAATAGCACTAATAATTTTCACATTCATTTATTAAACTCAGAATGCTCTCTGTTTTGGGGTTTCCAGCATTTTGAGCCACGTGTACTGTACACTAATTGGAGACATCGGATTTTTACCTATTGGAGGTTTCAATTCATATAGATTTTTATCACTAGCTGGGTTCTTGTTTTATAGGCTTATTGATTTGTCTGCAATGGAATAAATATGCAGATTTTTATTCTGTATGAGAAAATGCTGATCAAAGACTTTTTGTTACTCTACTATAATAGAATAATAAACCACCATTTCTTACCATTTTTAAAAGTCAATGAAGTAGGGTTTTTGTATCCTCTTGATCTCAGCCGAGTCTAAATTCATCATATAATAGTAAATACTTAGTAAATATTTAGTTGCAAAGGTTTTATTTGAAATTAGTTAATTGCCTTACAAGCGAGTCAATTATACGCTATGAGGTGCAACACTTCCATGTCTTGTTTTATGGATTTAACGAGTAGGCCATTTTCTAAAATACATTTAAAATCGAGCTTCCAGGAACCAGATACAGCACTGGATAATAGATATTTTACAATACTACTAATGATATTGTATATACACAGGACTACATGCACAAAAACCCTATCTTATGTTAACAGAAAATAAGTAACGGTATCTTTAGTAATTCACAACCTCAGATCCATCCCTTCCTCACGCTTATATGTAGAGTAAAGGGGTTGCCCTCCGGGAAGGTTCCCAAGTATCCGTATAAATATATTTATACAGATGTAACATAGTTTATTGTACTTGACATAAACATTTTCTAACAACATTTATGTGTTAAGTAAACAAAAGTCAATACAAGTCAATAGAAGTTGTTATCCGATTGTGCTAACTTTACTTAGAAGAAAGGTAAGTGAAGGACAGCAACATTTGTATATACAATAACCAAGCGAGGTATTTTTTCTGTTTCAAGTATTTTGATGCTTTTATTCTCTCATCACGCAAATAAACATGTATAAACCATGGCAAAACTATATTTAGTGTTTAATGGCACTCGACAATTTACTCTCACAATCTGAACAGCACTATGTTTTCTTCTAAATATTGATATATTTGAAGAGTTTTTGAGAAGGAACATTTAGTTATTCATCAGAATGAGGATGGAGTAGAGGCTAGAATGTATTAATGGATAAATGTGATTGTAAAGACAAAATAAGATCACATCTGCTTCATATAAGACACAAGATGTTTTTTGGTATATTTTATATGTGTGCAACTGGATTAAGTTTTGGGAAAAAAAGAGACTCTCTGAACAGTCAATCATTATTTATAAGAGGGAGCTACATTATTTTTACATTAGAGTAATACATTTGTTTAAGTAAACATAAATAGTGCTAGGTAAAGGGGAAAAAACAGTCTAAAATCTCAGGTTACTTAGAATGGAATGACAGCTCCTTTGCTGAATTAAAAAATAAATCACTTACTTGTGGTAAAAGTTGCAGGTCTGCAGTTGCTCTCCTTCTCCACCGTCGAACATACTTTGCCACTGATTGGCTGCTTGCAGCAACCAATCAGTGCCAAGAAAACTTTCAGACTGAAGTCAGTAGGGTATGAATACACCCTACCTGCAATGTTTGCCGAGCCATGTGCAAGAAGATGTGTTTGATCACACGCATCTCCAAATGGAAAATAGAGCAGGGGCAAAGGGGTATATAGTAGTTGACTTTTTTCTTTCTTGCTGATATTGGAAGTCTAAAAATTTTATTTCTAAACATTTTATAACATAATAGTTACGCAAACAAATGACACAAAAAAACAAAAAAAAAGGAGAAGCAACATGAATACTTCTGATACTATCAATAAAAAAAGGTTCCAGTTTTTAAGATAATAAAATGTGTCCAGAACAGGCTCTGTCAAACTGTATGATGGACATCTTGTTGCCTACTGCTTTTTACACTGTTCTGAATTACCTTCACCCATCTGCATAAACCACCTACATTACCATACCACTGACAACGCCATCCAAGAACACCAAGCTAATTTATGACAGACACAGTGACAACGCATGCCCTTTCATCTCACGTGAGAGACTTAGCATGTCAAAGTACAGTTCTGGTTGACATCACTTACATCTGGTAAACATGAAATTTGACAGAGAAGTGATTCTACGTGAAGAACACAAGTAAACAATATTTACCAGAAAACCGGATGGGAAACTCAGAGAGCTCGCATCTCTACGGCAGCTTGTCACAGCTCCCAATTTCACTTCTCAGTCAATTTTAATTGCGACCCAAGATGTGATTAAAAAAAAATTACAATCCTGTTGGTTGTCTGAAGATTTTTGAAGGAAGCTGGTACAAAATAACATCTGAATATTGTGGGTAGATTACTATAATAAATATTAATTAAGCTAAAAAAAAACAAATAGAAGTAGCAGTTAATAGATTCCTTCCTCCAAAAAAACAAATAATGCACCATATTGATTATTTTTTTCACACTGAAGGAACATGAGAATCATTACAAATTACCTTTGTTCCAACTAAAGACAAATCTATTTTTATTTATTGCTGTAGATGCCTTGGCCATGAAGGACATTTCCAATATTGGTTTTTGTCAGTGGTTTCCATCTTTTGTCTTTAAGGGTCAAGAGTGGGTCAGATAATGGAACACTGTTCCAAAGCCCATGCAAATCAACCAGAATGAATTAAACATTTGTGTTTTTATATACCAGTAAGGAGCCCATAAGGAATGATGGTAGGGACCACTATACTGTAATAGTACAGCCACCTGCAAATCATGGATCCTTCGGGGAGATATTCAATAAGTACTCAATCAATCTCCTCAACTGATCTTTACTATCTACTGTGACGCAAAACCCTTAGATACAAAATTATGACCTAGCGAAATTCTTGTTTGTACCTTATGCTTCTGGATCTCTCTCAGGAGATTAAGGTTTAATAAAAATGTTGAGAGTAGTCTAAACGTGCCAATGCAAAAATCCCAGATGATGTCTTCAGAGTAATTCAGAGAGATATATATGAAACTAATCACCTAGACTGAACTATTTCTTGTAGCAAGAAGGCAAAGGTGGGCTTTGAATGGACGGCTTCAATATGTACTTTATGGCATTGAAGCAACACATTCAAAGACATTTTTGTTTATTGTGATTTATATATCTGTATTATATATATATATATATATATATAGTATATCTATATATATATATATATATATATATATATCTTTTGTCCCATGTACAGTTGTTGTTAATTATTTTGGACATATTTTACAAAACAAACAAATTAATTAATTTCAAGGAAAATTTATGAACTATAAGATTTATTTTTTGTACCTCATCATTGTCATATTGCTCTAGTCATTAAGCACACTGGGCCAATAGAGTTTCTAAGTTACCTTTCTTGGCAACATTGGTTATCCAGAGAATTAGCCATCAAAATACTCATGACAGACCTTAAACATTTATAAGTTTTATATTTTGCTTGTGTAAATGTGGACAATTGTATTTGTATTAATTCGTATAAAATATATACGTAAAAATGTGGTTGCAAGTTCAGTGATCTATTAGAAATGGCACAGTGGCTTTTAAATATCCATTTCCATATAGTCTTTTGGTTTCTCTTTGTCCTTGTTATCTCATATTGAATAGCTATAAACCAAAAAGTAAATTTAGAAACTAGACAAATTGTCTCGTATTGTGAGGTGGTTTTTGTTGTTTTAATGTTCTTTATACATTACAAGAGATCAATGCAACCATGTAATTGTCTCATAGCATTTTGTTGGTTTGGCATGGGCCCTTAAGGAACATCATGCTGATTTCATTTGTTGTATAGCGATGAGAAGATTTAAGCTTCAGAGTCTCAAGATGAAAAGAAATAAAAATTATGTGGCAAGGCACTGAATCCTTATTGAACGTTCTGATGGCGTTACAATTTATATATTTTTTTAATTACTTAACAAAGCTATTTTTAGAATTATGATAACCAGGTGGATGTGCTTTATGTTATCATATAATGCCTAAGCTCCATCTAGATTTTGATATAGTTTGTGTTATCTTCTTCCTATATGTCCCTCTTTGTCTCTAATTTATTTGTTGTTAATTTTTCTGGGTTTTTTCATATGTAAAAGAACAAAAAAAACAAGAAATTCTCATCTGAATTACAGCATTGGCTGTATAAAGGTATATTGTATATGTATTTAGTTGTTACCACTAGTAATAGGTTAATTTGTCGTAAAATTCAATATATATATATAAATGTAAACATATGAAAACTATGTAGAAAAATATGTCTGGGTATGTTTGTGTGTCTGGCT
>VKOC01000005.1:6047003-6059394 GCA_009364415.1 Spea multiplicata
TGTCGAGTGCCATTAAACACTAAATATAGTTTTGCCATGGTTTATACATGTTTATTTGCGTGATGAGAGAATAAAAGCATCAAAATACTTGAAACAGAAAAAATACCTCGCTTGGTTATTGTATATACAAATGTAGCTGTCCTTCACTTACCTTTCTTCTAAGTAAAGTTAGCACAATCGGATAACAACTTCTGTTGACTTGTATTGACTTTTGTTTACTTAACACATAAATGTTGTTAGAAAATGTTTATGTCAAGTACAATAAACTATGCTACATCTGTATAAATATATTTATACGGATACTTGGGAACCTTCCCGGAGGACAACCCCTTTACTCTACATATAAGCGTGAGGAAGGGATGGATCTGAGGTTGTGAATTACTAAAGATACCGTTACTTATTTTCTGTTAACATAAGATAGGGTTTTTGTGCATGTAGTCCTGTGTATATACAATATCATTAGTAGTATTGTAAAATATCTATTATCCAGTGCTGTATCTGGTTCCTGGAAGCTCGATTTTAAATGTATTTTAGAAAATGGCCTACTCGTTAAATCCATAAAACAAGACATGGAAGTGTTGCACCTCATAGCGTATAATTGACTCGCTTGTAAGGCAATTAACTAATTTCAAATAAAACCTTTGCAACTAAATATTTACTAAGTATTTACTATTATATGATGAATTTAGACTCGGCTGAGATCAAGAGGATACAAAAACCCTACTTCATTGACTTTTAAAAATGGTAAGAAATGGTGGTTTATTATTCTATTATAGTAGAGTAACAAAAAGTCTTTGATCAGCATTTTCTCATACAGAATAAAAATCTGCATATTTATTCCATTGCAGACAAATCAATAAGCCTATAAAACAAGAACCCAGCTAGTGATAAAAATCTATATGAATTGAAACCTCCAATAGGTAAAAATCCGATGTCTCCAATTAGTGTACAGTACACGTGACCCAAAATGCTGGAAACCCCAACACAGAGAGCATTCTGAGTTTAATAAATGAATGTGAAAATTATTAGTGCTATTATACTTTAGAAGAACACACGGTGGACATTGTTTACGGCACGTTTTCCAGATTGGTTTCCTCTCTGGTTCCCGTGGGGCCGATGTATTTGTAGATTTAATAGAACCGCGTATGTAATATATGTGAGAAATAGGAAGCATCCGTAAATAATTAGTGTCGGGGTCAATGTATCTGTAATCCCGTATAAATGGGACTCGTTGGTCATTTTGCCATGTCTGCTCTAATCACACCGGCAAACAAGCGCTGTTATTAATCTTATCTTTATATTCACTTTAAATTTTGCAGGTTCATGATTTAAAATGCCTGTTTATGGATTCCGATCCTCCGTAGCTGCAGCAATATTGACTGATTTGATATTTAAATGTGAAAATATTGTCTACATTGTATTTCATAAGAAATGTCACGGCAGACTAGAAACGATAGCATACTGTCAGATTCAGAATGATAGATTCTGGAAAAACTGTGTTGCATAAAGATGAGCCCTTTTGTACTACCTTGGACGGTTGCTATAGCAACAGAGAACTGCTTCATGGGAATTTCGGCTTTCTTGTTTGCTGAAATCAAGAAAGTCTAAACCCCTTGTTTGTTGCAGCCTTGAAATTTACCCTTACAAGGATTATAACACAGCTCTCTGTTCTCGTTTTTTCTTTTTGAAATCATATTTATAAAGTGGCGATGTTCATTTGTTAATGCGATTGATTTAAAAGACAGAAAATATTCCCCAATCGTATCATCTTGTTTGCTCTTACTATAATTATTAAATGTATTTTCGACAGAAGTGTCTTAGTACATACAATGTTTAATGTTACGTATTGGGGATTATAATATTTTTTAAAGTTTTTTTTACGTTTTATCCTTCTGAAGTCAATACCAATAACAATTTACTCTCTATGTGTGATATCTTATAGCTATGTGGCTGCACCTATGACATATGAGTGCAGGAAATGTAATTGATATAACATCTGCTTATATGATTTAGGCAGAAGCGATATTGTATAGTATGACATTATACTTTGATTCTTATAAACATCAAGAATTATACATGGACCCAAAAGGTTTATTCCGACTCGTACTTAGTGGCTTAGGCTTTCCTTAATAGTATGTCCTCCAAATACTGGGTATGACCTCAGGGGTGGGCACAGATGACTTCATAAGCCTGGTCATGGATACCGGTGCCCTTGTACTTGTGCATGTTTGACCTAACCGTTATTGTTTTTGTTTTTGGAAATAGTGGATATAAATATTAAAATGTAGGGCAATGCATTTTCCTTTTGTTTTTCTTGTAGGAACAGGGAGGGCTTTTATATATACAGACATATATTAGTATTCTTTTATTTTTTATATATCACCATTTTTTAAATGTCTTTATTTTCATACTAACTTTATCATCAACACAGCAGCATATATTTCCACACATAAACACACAGGATACAAGAAACCCCAGAATATAAGATCTGATTTTTTTATTGGTATCATTGATGTACTGCGGAAGATACCTGGATAAGTTATCACGCTGGGAGTAGAAGGTAATTTAAAGACATTTATCTATGGAAACCAACTGACTATAGGATTGTCACCACATACTGAATGTTAGCAATGCAGCTTGAAAAGCTTAAAGGGAAATATTTTTAATGTAGAATCTCATAAAATATGATCACAGGGAAGCAAATGGTGCACAATTCTGGCAAAGGAAACTCACGATAAGATTAATATTGCTCAAAATAATGCACGTTACATAAGACATGAATAGTAGCAGTAATAACTCTCCTGTAGTGTATCCCGTTAGTAGTGTTACTATCCCAAATTCAAAACATTTATAGCTGGCAGTCACAGAAAGAGACATCTGGACAGCATTCACATGCCTAGTGAACCTGTTTTTATCGGCACAACATTTCTGTACTTCTCCACAATAAATTTAAATTGTCTATGTCCATGTTTTTCTGCTCTTTATTTATTAACAAACCAAGTATTATTGTCCTACATATCTCTGATGTTTTTTTAATTATATCTTAATATTCCTTATTTTAGTATCATATGTTTGGGTTTCTAAGGAAATCAATAATTAGACGTATAAATGTGCTCATAATCACCCCTTCTTTATCTTGATGTTAGGTTGATTCTAGTTTACTTTTTTCAGGAGCTAGATTGTGATTTATAGATTTTTCTTTTGATCATCAAAACCTTGCTTGCCAATTAGTGTCACTAAGAAAATTCCTAAAACAGTCACATTCTACGTCCCACCATCTATCTAATCTCACATGTAGGCAGAACGAAGCAATTTACTTCATCGAAGGACAACTGTGAAGATAATTTACTAACATGAGTTGTGTTCATGGTAGCTGCCCCCACGCTACTATAGATTCAGGGACCTCAAGTAGCTCAGGCCAATGATTCCTCCAACACTCCAACACAGACGGTTTATTCCATAGTCAGTTGGAATTGTCAACGATATAACATGGCGGTGGAATTACTTTTTTTTCCAGACTATGGCTGGTCTCTATACCATAGTTTATATGTTATTATTCCCCTCACACACCCTGGCGTGGGGAAAGAAGGGAAAGAAATTGGTATTTGTCTGCCCTCTTTGATAAATATGAGTCCCTGATTTAGTTTGTCTTTTTTATTAGGCATTTTTTTTTGCTGGAGGGGATGATTTCATGCTACATCCTATCAGCCTACGGAGGGACACAAGGTCATAGTCTGAAGTGTTGTTCATACCCCCCTCATTTGCTCAAAACAAGCCAGTATATTTCAAACACACTTTATTCTCTGTAGAATTTGGTTAAAACACACAAACAGTTCATTATAACACAAGTTCCAGAAAATATACTTAGAACGCTCAACCAAAGTTTCTAAGGTTAAGTGATCAATAACCTTTTCACAAAGCTGCAGAAATGAAACAGGAGAGGATATTGGTTGCAACGTTATTCCCAGCGCATGCATACCGCAGATATTGCAAGCCTTCCAATAAATAAACAGAGCTGTTTCAACTTATGTTCTGTTGTTATAAAAATAATGAAGTTGGACATGCTATTGTATCTCATCAATCAAGCAACACTTGTCTAAAGTCATTAATTTTAATTCATGGGCCCAAAATTAAAATGTCATCTTTGACCCTATTATTTTATAATTGCAGCAATCTGATTCAATTTTCTTTCCACCAATGTCACTTTATGCCCTTGTTTTCTGTTTATGCTGATGGAGATTAATTCTGCAAGATCTTATTTTATTATGTTACTTGTGCCGTACTGCTACCTTGGTTTCTATTAAATTAATACATCTTGAAGACTCAGAGATGCCTTTACTTTAGGACAAATTGGGCAGTTGCCTTTGATCCATACACTCCACAGCAGCCCACAGGCGGTGCCACCTATACCCAACATCAATGTTCTACTTCTGACTCTAATGTAATCCTCCAATATTTTGCTGAATTCTCTATATATTATTATTATTATTATTATCCATGGCCTGCATCTATTACAAGTTACCTTTACTCCCCATTGTGTTCTAGGATGATGCACATACAGGAAAGGGAAGAACATAGAGTCATTGAGTGTATGTATAAAACCACAAATTAATTTATGTTGGGGTAGTGTATGAGGATTTAGGGAAACAGCGGGTCAGGATTGTTCCCACAATCATAGTCTAAATAGAAATCTAAATTCTGTGTAGTCTTTAAAAATTGGGGGGGGGTTTACAAGACACACAGCTTTTTTTTACTTAATAAGACACAAAAGTAATGATGGACAAATCCAGTGTTTTTGATATGGCAGTCAAGAACAGCCTGTTCCTCTTAATGCACTGGATGTTGACTTCATCATTATTCTTTAAATGCATATTTTTCTGGGAAATGCTAACCTAACAAGTTGCCATTGTATTTGTGTCATGAAAATGATGGATACAGTCGCACTACCAGACTCGGTGGGCCATTATCAGGAGACAGTCGACCTTGTTATAATGAAGTGCCCTTGGCATTCTCAGAAGATAATTTAGTAACTCTTCATTGTGCTTTATATTCCTAGCAAAATTATCTCTGATTTAGTAAAACTACAGAATTTATCATGTCTGATAATGATAAAGGAATTTTTGACCAACCAATACTGCTTATACATTGGACATAATAAATAAATGTGAATCCTCTGGGTTAATACCTACTTTTGAAAGAGTTAGCAAGATATTTACAACCTTACACCCATTCTTAAATAGGTCAGATTAGGTAAACCCGGAACGTGGCTCCTGCCTACTTGTTTTGTACACAATGGTTATATTGTGTATACTGTTGATAGAGAAGAAGATTGTGATAGATTGACAAGGAAATAGACTTGGGATACAGTAGAGCAGGGGTGTCCAAACTGCGGCTCTCCAGCTGCTGCAGGACTACATCTCCCATAATGCTCCTTCAGCTAAGGGGCTGGCTGAGGAGTATGGGAGATGTAGTCCTGCAGCAGCTGGAGGGCCGCAGTTTGGACATCCCTGCACTAGAGGCTACCAGTTAAGATAGCTGGCTTCATTCCAATATTGCAGTAATTTGTATATGTGAATTAAGGGAGAACTATCGCATTTAAGAAAAAAAATTCAATCTACCACCGTCTATTATTTGGGTTATTATCTTTAGTGTTATAGTCTTGGGTTATTCTGATGTATATGTATTCAAATTCTGACATCCACAAGAAAAAGAAAATAAATAACTGTTATATTATTATGAAATTTCCACAAATGACAGAAGATTAATAAGTAATATATACTTAAGAGCAGACAAGGACCCTTTAGTCCTGCAATAAACACAAGTAAGACAAAGAAAAACAGACATATTTCTGGTCAAAAAACTTTGAGGTGGAAATAGAACCAGCGGTCCAGCGACTGAATAGAATAGCCAGGGACAAGCCAAAATCATTATACCAGATACCAGGATACTGGTGGGCAGGTTAAAGGATCTGTAAAGGTGGCACCGAAGTAGAGCAATCATAAAACAAGCAAAGCAGAGTAGTTAAAAGATAATAATGAACAACAACGCAGAACGAGGAACCATGCAAGGGCGCAGATTCTATGTGGGAGATGGGTATTAAAAGGCCAGATCTAAAAATCAGGTGGAGGGTTAGCAGCAGGTGTGAAATCCCAGTAGTGGACTCCATCAGTAAGGACTGTCACCGCAATTCTAAATGTCTCAAAGCTCCCTATTGCCAGCCCGCCAAGTATGAGGACGACAAGAAAAGGCTGTAATCTCAGTTACCACGCTAGCGGAAAGAAGACCGTTTAGGAGTGTGTGTTGCTGCTTCCTATGGAGGTAAAGTGACATTTTTACACAAGGTTGCTAATGGTTAATGTTTGAAGGGGCATTCAAAATTTTTATATGATTCTTATACGCCATATCAAATGCTTTGTTTCTACGACATCCTTTCAAAGATCAAATGTGTGTCATTAACATACAGAACTATAACCTTGATTCTTTGAGGGGAAAACACTACACTATAAACATTCTTCACTGGATATTAACATTTTTATTGTCGTGAATTTATTGCCTTAACAATTACTTTGAAGCAGAATATTTCAAATATCCATATTTTACACAGTTTAAGTCATACCCAGGTAAGAAGTCAATTTTCCAAAAGCTAAACTCATTTTCTACTTGACTTCCAAACACATGGCTAGATCAAGACTCAATGATTTATGGCTTCAACTTGCAACGTTGAAGAATAAAAGATAGGAGGGATTCTGAGGATTTATAGATATCTTGGGTTAACACAGTATTATTAGTTATATAGTACAAGATGTGTTTAATACGACCTTTATTTTTGCAGCGCCTTTTGTGATAGGAACAGTTTATTGATAATTTCTTTCCTCTTAAAAAAAAAACAAGCTCCTTTTATCTGTGGAAATAATTGGACTTTTATTATAGTTATTATATTGCTTCCTCTAATCTTTCTTAAGCATCCTGTTTTGTTAGAAGACACTGACATACAATACTGTAGTTTTGGTTATTGTGTGAAATAACTGGTGACCATAATTGCTGGCTCTCAAAAAGCCCAGCATATAAAAGGATGTTAGAATTAATGGTGTTTGAAACTATTCTAAACCCATCCATCTCTAAAACAGAATTAAGAAAAATGACAGAAATATATCTTGAATACCCTACCATAGAGAATCTCAGGCTGATCTACTTTCAAACAATAGGGAAATGGCTAAATTCCCAAGGCTATGTTACACATCTCTATGATAAAATACGTTTAACTATTTTAATTTCTGTTCATAATAATTGTAATTGTTCATTGGACATACATGTGCACTCTCCACATCTGGTCCAGAGGTTCTGAAAATCAGAGCCAACCACATGGGGCTCTGGGACAATGTTCCATCTCCAGACGTGGAGGAGTGGGATTTGATCCCATATTCCCAACCCAGGTCCCATCTCTTTAAAGTCTTTTGGCTAGCCCTACCTCCATAACTTGGCCATGCCCCTTGTATAAGAAGCTAGAGACAGAGACGTCTGGAGGGTCACCCAAGGACATTCCTAGCTACGCCTAAGGGGTGGTGTGGAAGTAGACAGTTTTGGATTTAATCCACTTAGGTCTCAAACTACTAATATTAACCCTCACAAGTCATGGAAAATCTATGTCGTAGTGCTGGATCCCATGTCATTTACCTGTCAGTATCAACACTAATCCTGGTGAATTAGAGAGCAGTTGCAGATCTCCCTTTGTGTGCACACCTTCAGTAACATTGCAAAAATAGATTTTTTATGTTACCTTATTAAATATTTAATTTAGATCAGAATTGCTGCCTTTAGCCCATTTATCTTTATCTTCTGGATTTCTGAGTGTAGTAAAACCGAAATGTTGTGTATATGTAGAATACACCCATAACTGACCCTTAACGTTACAGTATCACTTCTAGCCTTATTATTGTTCATTCAAACTATCCAGTTTTAAAGCTCTTACTTTTACTTTATGTTTTATAACTGTTTTGAAATATGTTTAATGCTGAATTCATGTGGAGAGAATCACCTTTGAATCAAACAACGATACTACAGAGAATTGAATTGATCAATGCACTGCTTATCGCTTAATATATTGTTCATAAAATATATTTCATTTTAAATCTAAATTGATACTAGCTGCAAATGCCAATATTCTCTACTCATGCTTTTAACTTTTTTTTTTATTAGATTTGTCAAGGATCATTTCAAATTAGCACAGACCTTTAATAGAGCAACAATCAATAAATATAAATATAGCTTGTGTCTTATTTTCTTTCCAATTTCCATAGCAGTTTGTTTCTTGTTAGTATGTTCTATTGTAAATATTTATATACATGAAACCAGACAAAACAAAACCACCAATGCAGATAGTGCTATATTTCATTTTTAATGTTGTAATGTAAAATGCCATGTGAAGAACAAATAATAATGAAAGCTAAATATTTTTTGTAAGAAGTCCCCACCCCATTAGTAAATTTATCCATTTGATTTGGCTTTACATATAGGTTGCACGTGCAATATAATCCAGGCTAGACATACATGAGAAGGGTTAATTTACATAACGATTCTAACGATATCTATAATATAGATAGACAATACACATGCGACATTCTTTCACCACCCCATGTTCACCAGCTCTGAATTGTTCGCAAAGCACATCACTACTTTTTAATGTACATTATTTAATATACGTAAATAAATGTGCATTTTTTAAAAAAAAAATAAATTTATTTTTATGGGGAATAGCGCTTTTACGCTGAGGAGCGGCACCTATGATCTCACCCATGCTAGTAGAGATCAGACTCTTTTCCATCATGCTAGCCAGCTGATCTCTGCTAAAGGCAGCATTGGATTTTCGTTTTCCTTACCTTCTGATGGGCATATCCACTACACTAAATAAATTATTTTGTAGCCTGTAGCTGTAAAGCTTATATATAACTTATTGCTTTTTATTGCTTGTACCCATCACTATGCAGCGCACACAAAATGCCACCAGGTACAAAATCAATTTGACAAGTTCTTTTGAATGTTTTTTTCAAGTCATTTAAGTTATTTACAAAATGATGATAAAAAATCAGATTTGACTTTTATTTAATGATTTTTATTCCCTGTGTGATTTATGTAAGGCATCTTAGTTGTGCGGAAAAAAAATTGTTCAAGCAGTTCATTTAGAAGCTAAATCTAAAGTTGCCAGTAATGCTGACAAAAGACAACGTTGGCCCATTTCCGCTTAACGCTAAGCGGCCACACAAAGACTTGATTAGCAATCACATGGAAAGTTGTATGATCGTTGGGCTTCCAGTACACTAGAAGGTTTGTACCTGAAAGTGCAAAATACACTGAATACTGACTAAGGGAAATACGCATGTTATTCCAAAGTCTGTAAAAAAAACAATTGTCATTGTTCAAGGAAAAATCAGCTTCACTCAGAAGCTAGCAAATCTCGTACATTTTGCCGTTACCAACAACGCCAACTCTAAATGGGAAGAACTTCGGTAATGGGATTAAATTGTTACATTTCTTACACATCATTTCACTACCCATTTTTCTTCCAAAACCACCAGGTAATTTCACTGTCTTCATTCTGTCGCTTCCATCAGTAATTAATTGAGGCGTTAACAGGCAGGACGACAGTTGAATTTTAAATTTTGAAATTGTCATATTAAAATCCGGAACACTGGCAACTGAGATACAGTAAAAACCTTCCAGTGCGAACTTTAGGAGACATCCCAATATTTAATGCATACTAATTGAATTTCTGGTTACAGTGGGACACTTTTATACGGCAGATATAAAGTACAGAAATTGGTTATAGATATATTTACAATGTACCGTATTTGTAACTATATCCATCTTAATATATACCTTGTGCCTGAAGTTAGCCTCCAATGCACTTTACTTGCAGGATACCATAAATATGAAACCCACAAAAAACAATAACTCTTGCCGCTCTATCTTATTATTATTATTATTATTATTATTATTTTGTGAATAATAACTTCCTGTAGTCTGATAAAAACAGCGCGTTGAAAAGTAAAAATTGCCGTGTTTCCAAAAGCATTCATTACCTTTAATGTATTTCTAGAGCGCACCGTTTCATAAAGCAACTCCTACACCAGTGCTGTGTAAACCTGGTTTTCTTCCTGCTTTTCAACTTAACTCGGAACCTAATTGCCATGGTAATTTCCTGGAGAGTTGTGTATGTTGTTAAACACTTCAAAAGGAATATTTAAATATTCCTACTTACATGGAAACACCCTGCAGAGCAAGATGAGATGGCGAAGGGAGGGGGGGGGTAGGGTTAAAATAAAATAACTGTTATATAAAAAATGTAGGTGACAGTTTCTGTGTGGACCTGCCAAAATAACATAATTACCAATGGATGATCAGTCATTTTTGGTCACTGGAAATGTTGCTAATATGTCATTAAAATCATGTAACTTTAACTATATGACATGTCTCTGGTGCTAAAGGAAGTATGTTAGTTCAGCCATTCTGGGCTGCCATGAGGGGGTACAAGCAGTACTCGAGAATGGGACTCCAGCAAGAAGAGGAACCTAGGCTTCTTGAGCTGTCATGGGCCCCCTCTACCCGCTACCCAGAACCGAGCCCTCACAGCTTGCTACTTGACACTGGGTTCCTACTGCCCACTACATGAGACTTGGCCCTTGTAGACATTGGAACCCAGATGTCCCCTTTCCAGGGATTGGGGTACAGTAGGCTCTTTACAGAAATTGAGCCTGGGGGCGCCACTGCAAGTTTTAGGCCATGGGGCAGGGTGGCAGGAATAGCACATGTGAGCGCAAAGGCAATCAAGTGATAGGGAAGGGGGTCCAGGCTTTAGGTTTGAATTGCGCCCCAAGAATTCTAATGGCGGCTCTGCAGCCATACATGCATACAAACCAATGAATAATGTTTTTAATACATTATCATACATTTTTTAAGCTCAAAGGTTTTATTTACATTTTTATTTTCTGCTTTGAAATTAAATAGTTAACAGGTGACTTCTTAAGATATATGATTTTTATGGCGCGTTCAAGAACTGTCAGCTTTAAAAGCACTTACCAGTTTAAGTGGTGTTTTCTACTTTTTATGTTAAAAGTACTTTCATAGTTTTATCATTTACCATTTTTTGGGTCTTTTCTTTGATTTAGTAATATCTATGGCACACCGTTTTGCTTGCTAGAAAAGGCATAGAGAGAAACATATGAACAAAATAAAATTAGATAAAATAGTTTTGATCCCATTGAGTAGTAAAAATTGCGCATCATACAAACTATAATTTTTAATTCAGTCACATTTCAGTCAAAACCTCTCTGGGGCTTCTTTAATATTCGCTTTTTAGCAGATATTCTTCAGGGTTGATTAAGTAGTTTTTCAGAAGGGCAAAGAAGAACAAAGCACAATTTTTTTTATTAAAACAGATTTGAAAATAACAATAGTGTTGGGCAAGCTAACAACTACATTTTCATGTCGAAGTATCTCACGCTGGAAGAGTGACATTAAATAGGAGCTCGGTTTCCCTCTGGGATGCCTTTTCTCCCTTCTTATAAACTAGAAAACATACTTGGGTATCTAGATTAAGAAGACTGAAATAACACTACGAGTAGATCATTTCTGTGCGGTGTTTATGTGCTTCCCACGCCGTCTCTTTTGGTCTCTCTGCAGAGACATAGCATGTTGACAAAGGGGTAGACTCTTCGAAACGTTTGTGGTTTTGATTTGTTTTAATGAAATGTAGTGTCACTCTACACTTACTATTTATCCATGTGCGCTTGGCTCGTCTTTTTTGTTACTTGCAACCTTCCAATTATGTGTAATGTGTACAGGATACTAATCTTCCTTCTGTTAAAAAGTTAAGAACACAATTTCATGTATATATCGTTAATTCTCCAGTAATCACTTGGTTGTCTTACGGTTTCTCTCTGATGATGATTTTATTTACTTCCATTTCTCAAAAATGGCTCATTTTGTATGCTGTTTTTGCAGAATGGAACCACTTTTGCTGATTTGTCACGAACGCATTTAAGAAGTGTCGACTCTCCTGAGCTTCTGGAACCACAAAAATCATTCCCAAATGCTTGTGTTTGTCAAAGCCTTTACCATTGAAATTCAGAGCGTGCAGTTTTTTTCCCCCGAAACTAATCTTTTCTTTGATATCTGATGAAGAGCCATAACACAGATCTAAGGCATAATTATCTCTCTGTTTCTTTGAAATACATATTGTCACATGATGCAATTAGGTAGACTGTGTTCTTCAGTACTAAATGCAACATTAGAAATAGCAAAAAGAACTATTTCCTCATTCACAATTATTATGATTCCATTATTTATTGAGTTCTGTTTACTACAGCGCTGCAGAATATGATGGCACTATATATAA